>SCLH01002034.1:0-13561 GCA_004367855.1 Oikopleura vanhoeffeni | reverse complement strand
ATTTTTTTTTAATCGGATTGATTACCTCGCTAAGTTGGACTATCTTTACAAAAATGAGATAATTCACGGCTTTTTATGAAATGAAGTTCATCCGTAATGAGGGCTCAAACTCGCTCCACTTAAGTGGTGCAGGAGCCTCTGCCGAATAAAAAATTTTAGAGCTTCCAAAGGTTAAAGAGTAAATAGAAATATGAGGACAGTGGTGACCTTAAAAAAAGATAAATTGGCCTTTGTTATCTTTTTTACCCGTTAATTTCCTAAAATAATTTGGAAAAAAAATGCGGAAAATATTCAATATTTTTTTTTAACGAATTCGAAAATTTCAGTAAGAACTCAAAAAGTTCGAATGATGAAAAGCTAAGACGCAATTTTTAAGGTATTCATGGGCCAAAAATGTATACCCAGCAAAACTTTTTCCGTCAAGAGAAAATTGTACCCCTACTCGACACCTCTATTAAACAGATCGGGTACATATCGGAAATCTGGGAAGAGGCCTCTCTTCCCAGATTTAAGGTATGTACCCGATCTGTCTAATAGAATCGACCCTCTTAAGGGGGTATATCTGTCTGATTAAATGAAGGCCTTAGAGGCATTAAAAATGCTCCAAATTGATACGGGCTGATAATTAAGTGTACTAAGAACCCAATCATCAAAAAAAANACTACCGTTACGTTATCTGTGAAACTTTGAGCTCAATTTGATATACCGTCTGGGAGGAGATAGATTTTGCAGTTTGGAAAATGTCACCTTGTTACGATACTGTATCTATTGGTGTAATGGTCAAAAATAATTTGTAATGCATTTTTTCGCAAGATTAAGGATAGATCTACAAATTAGCATTTTCGGTTTTTCTCATAAGCTTTTAGTTTTCAGAATATATCACCGCGAATATGTCAAATCTGCCAGATATACCCCCTAAAATGTGAATAAGATAACAATAAAAACGCTTTCCATTCACCGTACTGTATAATACTTCCTAGTAATATTATGACTGAGCATGTTTTCTATATACGAGAACGGGAATTTTTGAATAATACTTCCTTCCGATGACAATGTGTTTCTCTAAACAAAAACCTTGATCTTTATATTTTCGAAAACCACGGCCATTCTTTACAGTAAATACTTAACCTGAGAATTAGCTTGTTGGCCAAATTTGACATCAAAATAATTTCTGTTTGATATGAAAAAAAAAGAGAAAAATCTCCGTTTCTTTTGCATCGAATAATTTTCAAGCTCAAAATCATAGATCATGCCACGACCACACCTTTAAATATTCATTTTGAACATTTAATTTGTGTAGTAGTTATAGCTAACTTATTTAGAGCCACTTTAGAAATATTTTTAGATTCAGATGTACTTTTGATGAACAACTTTCGTTAATTTTTATATGCGATTGTCCAGAAAAAAATTAAATTTTTAGAATTATGACCTAGCTAAGCATGTAAAAATGTTTTAGCGTATATATTTGTTTTCGATAATTTTAGAACTTTATTAAAAAGATTTGTATTTGTCTGGATAAAAGATTATTACTTTTGACCATCGATTTAAAAACCTTGTATTAAATTAAATAATGATTGCATTAGCCTGTCACCTGTCGAGGCTAGATTGCATAAACTAAAAATAATCAAAAAATTTGAAATTGAGAAAAATAGGGCTATATTATATGGATCACCCGCCCTCAGAGTACAAATCCTAAATATTTGAAAAATTCGAAATCTGAGCATTTGATTGGTTGATCCTTTTTTGATCTGACCAATGAAGTCGGCCTATTCCGCAATCAAGGGTTTTTATTGGGAGCTAATATCTTGCGTTGTTTGTATCATTCAAATATTTAGGATTTGTACTCTGAGGGCGGGTAATCCATAAATGACCCATATAATATATAGCATATATAATATTTGTCAGTCAATCAGCGCGCTTTCTTGTAATTTGATTAGGCCAACTCTCAGCAACATTTATTTTCTATAGGTTAATATATGATCCGTTCTAAACTAGATAAATGCCATTTCTCGATTAAACTTTATCACAGAAGTTTGTCTAATATTTTTTTCGAGAAAATTCGATATTTTTGTAATAAAAAAAAGTTAAATTTAAAAAAAAATGATCAAAAGCGACGATGATGCGTTTATGTTTGAATGTCAAAAATACTACAGTATACTGTAGAATATTCAAAGTTGATCTGGCTAGTCAGAGCCGTTCGAGCGGCAGTGTGTTAAAATGATTTCTAAAGAACGGCGTTAGCGCTGATATACTTGGTGCTAAAGAGCCAAATAACAGAAAATTTAATTTCAGGGTAATTCAGAGAAAATCGGACACCCTAAGAAACTGAGTATCGGAATTAAGTCATGTAGTAAAATGATCTTCATCCATTAATTGACCCAGACATCAGTTCGTATAAAGAAAACCAAGGTGGTCAGAAAAACCTGTAACAGCCTTTTTCAAAATCAAGATATTCACCAAATCTAGGTGAAGATCCCATTATGCGGGGGTAAATCCCCGCAATTACCGTTGCGAAAAATGTGCCTTCCTACTCAACTGACTCACTTGTACATTTTCCGGCAAATCAAATTGTGTAAAATTTCAGCAAAAAAACTTTGATTAATGCGTGAGATAATCCGGGATAAATCATCTGTTAACGATTGATACCGCAAAATTTCAATGCGAAATTGTACGACTGAAGCAAGAGTACCAATGGTACTGTACCATGATGCCAACGTTGATTTGATCCGATTATGGAGAACCATTATTACCACTAGAAAGACCAAAAGAACACTAAATAGCTTCAAAGCCTAAAAGACACGTGAAAAGGAAATCACAGCTTTTTTAATACTTACTTTAACTAAATTCATCTTTTAGGAATGCGCTTTTTAGTAAATTCGAACTTTACAAAATTGAACTTAACCCGTGTACTCAGCCTTTCAGAAAAACCCCGGACACACGCATTTTAAAACATCATACTTAATTCCGTCTACATGCCACAAAGTTATGATTTGCCTCATTTTAAGTTCAGAACAATTTTGTGTAATTTTTTTCTAAGATTTATTTACAACTGAATCCTCATTTAAGAGGGTAGCGGTCGTAAAAATTTAGCTGTGCACTCGACTTTATTAGAATACAAAACTGCTTCGAAACTTTTGAGAACAGCCATTTGGTGTATCTATCCTTAAGGGGGTAGCAGCGATGTGGCAGATTGGTACATTGGTAGCATTCTTTTCGGAGTGATTTTGAAAGTATAAAAAAAATGTGAAAATTTTTATTTTATTTTTTATCTGATAAAAGTGTTCATGTTCTTGCAAAACGTTTTAAATTTTTAATTTCTCAACATAACTTTAAGTATCTGTAAAGAATATGAAAAACCCACTTTTCATTACAACTGCCATTTCCAACTTGAACGCCGATGTGAAATTTTTTTTGAAGGCGATATTCATAAACTCAGGCATTTTCGGGTGTTAATGCGCTAATTAGTGGAGAATCATTGATCCATATGAAAAAATTTCCTTAATATGAAAAGTTTTTTTTTTTTCCATGAAAAAAGAGAAAACAGCTTTTTTTTGAAAAGAAAAGTAGCCTATAACACCCCGAAAATTTAAATTTAGATTTTTATTGAATTAAATAATTTTTTATAAATTGCGTGCCAAATGGCACAAACCAGTGTCATAAGCAAGTGTTGTAAAATTTCATCCAGTTGCTCAGAAACAAATGTTCCGATGACGCCTTCCATCGGTTGAAATACGGAAAATCAAAATAGATACCAGACAATAAACACAACTGATTCGGCCTGATTTTTCTAAGAAAGAATTCAAAAAAAGCATTAACAAAAAATTTTGGACTTGATTTTGCGAAAAAATTTTTCATAATATTTCTAAAAACAGTGCCGACAAAAAAATGACAAATGAAAACATGTTATGATTTTTTAAAAGCAGTCAGAAAATATGTAAACATGCATGAAAAAGTTAAAGTTGCTATTTTTTTCAAATTTATTGACAGATTTCAGAAAAAAAAACAAAAAAAATTTTGGGTGGAAAAAAATGCGTGAAATTTTAATAATGTTTGCAATTTTTTTGGAAAATTTTAGCGAATTCAAAAAATAAAAGTTCGAACTCAAATCTTTCCTTAATAGATAACAAATATTTAATGAGCCTGATACACATTATTCTGGTTCAGCTTAACGATAAATAGCGCAAAAAAATAAAACCAACTAATTATTTCGTAAGTTAAATTGGCGCCAGTGCTTCCCACCATCGCTGCTCACCCCCCCCTTGAACTCTATACGAAAATAACGGTTAGTACAGACAGTACGATTCTTAGGCGCGACCCTGGTCGACGCACCACTGCAGCACAATTCCCTAGAACACGCGTCTAATCAAAATTCTCAAAATCTTTCTCTCCTAGGAAAGGCTTGCAACCTAGCGGATTTCCACTCAAACTTGGCATGAACGCACGGACACCTTATGGTTGTAATTGTGAATGTGACGCGGATTTTTGAAAATTTAAACTAGCTTTTTCTAGAACTGCACAGCCAATGGCCTAATTTCGAGAGGTTTTTGCTAATTCAAGAATATATCTCGGCTGCTAGGTTTACATTTCCAGAATGGCAAAGTATACAATTGTGGCGAAAGAGAATGGTAAAATATGGTTTTTGTTATTGCGTGATTACAGTCGTGTCCGACCGGTCGATTCTCACCCAGCAACAAAAGTTGGGGCATTGAAAATTCTTTTTTGCGTATGCCCACTTTCGTTCCTGCTCAGCGGTAATTCCTAAGCAAAAAAACCTGGGCTTATGACTTTTGCAACAATCTTTACACTCCCTGGTGTCCCAAAACTCGACCAAAAATCAGAAGCAGCCACTAGGAAAGCGCCGGTTGTTAAAACCGGAGTTGTCGAAGCGACTTCTTCTTGTTCTCCGAGAAGAAGCACGAAATTCTCTGACAGACCAAGGTCGTAACTCGCCACAGCAGTAATCCACTACCTTTCTCAGAGTATTCTGGATCATAATTTTGTCTGTTTCGGCAGACCAATTTCAAAAAGTGAAAAAAAATTCGATTTTTATTAGGTTTTTTTGGGTAATCTAATGGGTATAGCACTAGAGGCACTCTTGACATCTCACTTATGGTCATATTACTCACATTGTAGTATCGACACGATGGTTTATTGAAAATTGGAGGCGAATCCATTACTGATGATTTTTTTCCGAAAAAAAAAATGAAAGAATTTTGAAAAAAATCTTTCCTAAATTTTTCGAAAATTTTCCAAAATTTTTCGAAATCCGAGATTTTCAAATGACCGGAAATGAACCCAATATGAGTAATGGCAAACGAAAAGAAGACAAAATTCTAAAAGATTAATGGCTGAAAAATAAATTTCAAAAAAGATTGCCTCTTTCTTCGGTGTTTTCATAAATGACAAATTTTAAGTTTTTCGATGACTGAGTCATATATATTCCCGCGAAAACCGGAAGTTGTCAAAGATATTTATTCGAAAGAGCGCGATCATCTTGAAGGAACAGGGTCGTAATGAAGCGGTATGACAACTTTCAGAGAATTTTGGGTACTAATTTTGTCTGTCGCAGACTAATTTCAAAGTGGGAAAAAATTCGATTTTTCAAGGTTTTTTGGTCATTTCTGGAAAGGATTTTGGCCCTTTAGTGACCGGAAAATCGTCAAGGATATTTTCAATGGACACATGCCCATACTATCACAGAACTGTCCAAAGAACTACCATGCAGGTTTCAGAATTTTCTGTATCGATTTTAGGCGCTGTCGGGGCTTCATCGCAAATTTGAAAAGGCTATTTTTGACGTTCTTTTTTTATAAATGTCTGCATTTAATTCTGCCCATTTGGACGCGGAAATCAAAAAAGGATATTTTTAAGTGCATACTGGCAGTTTTGAATAAATAACCACGTCGCCAAACGCAATCAACCGTGCCAATGTCTATTATGAAATTATAAATATATTAAGGCCTAAACATTCCAGTGTTGAAATTGAAAAAAGGTATATCTTTTAAAATGTAGTTAGCAGTAGAAGGTCTTTTAAACGACAGGTAGTATAGGACGGGTTTGGTGAGGAAAATCATGCCGATGTGGCGGTTGGAACGGACGGCCCCACCACGAAATTATTGCCATATCGTTTAAAGACGGACAGGCTTTGCGTTTAAAACTGTCCCGTTTTAAACGCACTTCTCTAAAGTTATTTTGAGCGTAATTTTGCCTTCTTGAAACAGAACCTCCTATGAATCAAAGTACAAAAATAGGGCTATTAAGTCTTACGTGGTATAACAGAAATATCAACATGTCAGTAAAACTCCAAAAGTAAAGCCATGAAACAAAAGCACAAAAAAACAAACTTATTTACTGAACCGGGCAAAAATCGCTTTACTTTTGATAATATGGTTCATCAGAAATAAGATGAAACTTTGAGAACAGTTAGCATATTCTCAGTGCGAATCTTATTCTTGCATGAGATGATATAAACAGACTGAGTAGACTGTCTTATGTGGAAGTACTCACTGTGGCAGACCCTCTCTTCTTTGCACTAAATATTCCTAATGTCACTGTAATTTGGCCTTTTTCTACCTTTTAGTATCTGTAAAAACCGAAGTTAGCAGGAAATAGATCTAGTATCAATTTTTTATCCCCTTATGCTTAACATAAACCTATCTGTAAAACTTCAATTCAACCTCCAACATCTGAACCTTTATTTTTTTTGATATCAATCTTTAATTTTAGACTACTTTAACCAAGTTTTTGCTCATTTAATCATTTGAAACCAAACGTCGAAGACAAACTAATATGCGAAATGAAGAATAGAGAGAAATTATGAAAAAACCATTAAAACACGAAAACTGCTTGTTAAACGTTCAAAAATCACTTGAAAATCTAGGTATTAATATATTCGTACGTCATTATATATATGTATACCCCCCCCCATCACCAGACACCACATGGGCTTGTTGGAGAGAGTTCGATTAATAAGAGAGATTCTATGTTCTGGGAGGGACAACATATGAAACACCATAAGGAACCAATGGTGGAGATTGAAATGAGAAAATCCACGATAATCAGTCAGTAAAATAACGAAAATCACACTTGTGAAATTAACCAAAATCAGTTTAAACATCCATTGTGAAACATACCAATATGAACCATGGTGACAATAAATAAAAATAACTAATTAATGAAATTATTGTTAATAATAAAGTCAGTAACAATTCACTTGTAAATTAATGAAAACTACTTGTGAAATCACGGAAAACCAATCGTGATATCAATGAAACCGCATTTTTTTACATTGTACTTTCATGAAAACCAACTAGTAAAAGGAGCACGAAAACCACTCGTGATATAAATGTAAAATCGGACACGGAGATGTGAAATAATATAAATCATTTAAAGGGTACTACTCAATCATGAGACCTACATGTCACATATATACAGTAACCGCTCCTTTGTGACTACTCTTTTAACAACTGTATAGATATCCATAACCACGAAGAATGATCACGCAGACTACTTGTGGATTCGGCACTCGCTGGCTCCATGAAAACTCACATTGAAATTAACAAGATAACCACTTTATTATAATCATCAATAAAAACTTATACTAATCATGACAAAAACGACTGGTAAAAGTGACATTAATAACTGACATCATGAGGTAAACATTAAAAGTTACATACACAGTATCCACAAAAGTAACATTACCGTTTGACATCATGAGTAAAACATTATCAGTACATTATAGTAGAACATCATGGAGTTACAATCAGCAGTTACTGACCTTTCTCTAAAAAAGTTCAACATAGTTCTATTTAAGTTCAAGCCATTAATACTGCATTAGTAATAAACCAATTTAAAGCATAAAAAAAAACAGCTCTTATAGATAGCAATTTGGCAAAGTGTAACTTAGCAAAACTGTAAAGTAGTCTAAAATTAAACTTGATTAATCAAATAAATTTAAGGTTCAAGATCGTTGGAGGTAAAAATTGAAGTTTACAGATAGGTTTTTGTTAAGCATAAGGGATACAAAAATTGATACTAGAACTTTATTTCCTGATAACTTCCGGTTTTTCAGATATAAAAGTAAGAAAAAAGGCAAAAGTAATTTTTTTATTTTCCTTATGTGCAAAAGTGAAAAAGTCGAGATAATGAACAAGGACCCGAGACATTTTCAAAAGTAATAAAATTGTCTGATATTAATGAAAAGAATAAGATTCGAACTGAAAATATGGGTAACTGTTTCAAATTTCACTATTTCTGAATGAAACTTAATATCAAAAGTAAAAACATTTTGGGTTCATAAATAAGTTTTTTTTTGTGCTTTTTGTTCATGGCTTTACTTTCCTGGAGTTTACTGTGGATAAATTCTGTTATACACGTAAAGTACTTAATAGCCCTATTTTTTGTACTTTGATAATAGGAGGTTTGTTTCAAGAAGGCAAAATACGCTCAAATAAACTAGAGTAAGAGTGCGTTTAAAACGGACAGTTTTAACACGCAAACCTGTCCGTTTAAACGGATATGGCAAAAATTTCCCGTGTGGGGCCGTCCGTTCAACCGCACATGGCATGGAATTTTCTCACCAAACCCGTCCTAAACTACCTTCCGTTTAAAAAGACCTCTACTTGTAGATACATTAAAGAATATGACCCTTTTTCATTTAACACTGAATGTTTTAGTCCTTAATATCATTGAGGAGTGGAGTTCTTTGTATATTAAAATTGGCCACGGTGATTCTTGGGAACGTGGGTATATATTCAAAACTGCCAGTATGCGCACTAAAAATATCCTTTTGAATTTCCGGTCCAAAAATGGCAGAATAAAATTCAGAATTTATAAAAAAAAACGTCAAAAATAGCCTTTTCAATTGCGATGGAGCCCCGACAGCCTAAATCGATACAGAAATTTCTGAAACCTGGCATGGTTAGGTTCTTTTGGGACAGTTATCTGTGTTTATGGCAAGTGTCCATGAAGATATCCTTGACGATTTCCGGTCACTAAGAGGGCAAATCCTTATCAGAAAATGACCAAAAAACGCTGAAAAATCGGAATTTTTTTCGACTTTTGAAATTAGTCTGCGACCGACATAAAATTTATCCCAATTCTCTGAAAGTTTCATACGGCTTCATTACGACTGTCGTTCAAAGGGAATCGCGCTCTCGTTCGAATAAATTCGCGACAACTCTTCGGTTTCGCGGAATAGTATATGACTCATCAATGGAAAACTTAAGAAATTTGTCATTATGATAAAACCGAAGAAGAGTCAATTTTTTGAAATTTATTTTTCAGCCATAATTCTTAGAATTTTGTCCTCTTTGTTTGATACTCATATGGGTCATTTCCGGTCATTTGAAAAATCTCGGATTCGAAAAGTTTTTGGAAAAAAAATTTCGAAAAAAATTTAACGAATTTTTCCAAAATTTTTTCATTGTTTTTTCGAAAAAATCATTAGGAATGGTATCCTCGGAATTTTGAACTGCCCTCTAAGTCTCTATAATTAAGCCCGACCGGGTGACAACCCTAATTCTGATGAAAGCATAATTTTGAAATGTTTTGTTAAATTCTAGAAATTTGTGGCCTTTTTACACGCTCAATGTCGAACGAAACGACTCTTGAAATTTTTAAAAAAATAAAGCTTTCTCTGAGTACCGCAAACTTCGTAACCGAAGAGAAAAACATACCTTGCTTTAAATATTAGCGAAGTAGAACTCAGGAGCAGGCGAATTATGTTTCAGGTCTAAAAAAGTCGACATATTTGCGCACAAGGTTAATTCTTATTTAGAGCCAACAGTAATTTAGAACATCCACACACAACAATTCGAAATAAAAGATTTGAGAAGCTGTTATTTTTTGAAATATCAAGACGAATTTTGGTAACAATGTATGTCAAAATGCTAATCCCGTATCGATAGTGCATAAATCCCGAAAATTGGAAAACCCGGTACAGAAGTCGATTTCTCATTCCGACGAAAAAAATTTTAAAATGTCATGACCCGCACACACACCGCGTATGCAAGATTTCGAGGAAAAAGGAGGAATTTTTCCTTTTCAATTTTCACTGTGATTATCCGAGTAGCATGTCACCGGTCGAGACCTAAAATAGAGACTGAGAGGCGGTTTAGAAAATCCGGTTTTTAGGAGGAGAGAATTATTTTAGAATTTTTTCGTGATCTTTTTCAACATTTTTGAAAATTCGAAAATTTGGCCATAACCTTGCTATCAAAACGCACAAATTTTTTTTCAAAAAAATCAAGCTTCTGTGATTTTCATACAGGTAAAGTTTCAGGCGGACGAGTGTTTTTGTGACAGGGTAAAAATTCCCCTTAAAATATTTCACGCCTTATTTTGTGTTGTTTTTGCGTTAATGTCTGCAAAATATAGACCTATTTATATCTGCAAATATGATTTAAGTATCATATTTGAGAGATGTGTTTTAACACTGTGAACTGAGCACTAACGAATTTACCAATAAACTATACCGTAACCATAAATCTGTTATCCCGCTTAAAGCAATGCCGTGAACAGTGGAGCCATTGCACCAAAAAATGGGTACAGTATTTTTTTTTTTGGGAATCGGCTTTAAGAAAAAAAAAGGCGAGCATTTTAAAAAAATTAAATAATTAATTGGGTTTTTAGTTTTTTAAAAATAGTTTTGAAAATTTTTAAATAGACATTTTTATAATTCTATTTTTTAAAAAAAAAGAATGTTTTAATTATGTTACTAACGAGTCAAAATAGTTCAACCTCAACAAAAAAAATAAAGGTGCGAGTTGACGAAGAAAAATTTTCACAAAAATAGCGTCCTAAGTTTGAAATGACCTACTTAGCACTAAAAATTTGGGCGTGGGTAATTTTGGGGCTGACCAAATTTGCTTCAAAAAATCAAAAAATATAAAATTTCATGAAAAATACCATTTTTTTAAGAAAAAATTGTGTCCGATAAAATACTGTCGCCAAAATATGACAAAAGATTGAATAATTCACATTTAAAATGGCGAAAAATTCATTTTCTGGATAAAAATGTCGATCTGTCAATTTTTTCCTTTAAAATGGCACTTTTTCATAATTCACCTCAAATAAAATGAACCGTTTTTTTTCTGTGCATTCATATAGGCTTGGGTTGACCCTTTTTTGTACTACCGTTATGTTCAAGTTGATGGAAATTGGTCCTCCCAAAAATGCGTAAGGCCGTGTAAGTGTCAAAAGATACGAATTTGTAGAAAAACGTAGGCGTGTTATCCAGCTTTATTGATTCTCTGATGTATAACAGTGTTGTAAATTGTTAGATTTTGGTATTCAATCGTTGTTCGGTATGAGTCATGGGATCGTAAAAATCCAAATATTTCTGAGTAAGTCTCAAGCTCGGAGCGAATGGAACGCCTAGTTCGACTATAGCAGAAAAAAAACAATTCTGTTGAGAAACGCACGAGACAGACGAAATAAATTGAGATCGAAGTAAGAAAGGTTTCGAATTAAACGCAATCTTTTTTTTCAAAAATTTGAAGATTGCCACGAAGCAAACGGTAGAAAAGAACTAAAGTGAAAACTTCAGGCAGCACATGGTGTAAGTCTTATTGGGTTATTCAATGTACGGTAAGGGTGGTTTAGCCTGATGAAATTATATTTAGTTTCGAAATAATGACTTGATGAAAATCTTATTCTGTTTTTATCAGTAACTGAAACTTTTTCGGCTCAAGCACTTTTTCGTATGGTTTCAAATTTTATAAAAAACCTTTTTAAAAAAAAAAAAAGCTGGCATGTCCCTTGCGCTCGTTTATTGGTAAGGTATTCTACAGTAGGTGTCCTGAATTTCCGGGGAAAATATTTTTCGTGGTTAGGGGTTAAAAATTATGCGAAATATGGGCCAGAAAAAGGTATCCATTGCAAAATATTGCAGCTTTTTCTGGCTCCATCGAAGGGTACGAATGAATTTATAGATTGAATAATGTGCTGTAAGGGGCTTTCCGTACAAAATCAGTTCAAATTGTCGATTATGTTAGCTATCAATTAGATTCATATTCGCAGCAAATTCATCGTCGTTTTTTAAACAAGCGAAAATGTCGAAATTAATTTCAGAATAACAAAAAAAATGTTGATTATTCATATCTTTTGAAATGGCATCTGAGACAAGATCTCTGTGACAAATTCTCATAATTATAGATAATTTAATTATTTATTGGGTTAGCATTATTAATTTTGTTTTGAAACCAAACATTCAAGTGTTGGGTGCCCAATTTATTTTAACTCTCTGGCGCGCAATTGAAATTCAAAAAGTCACGAAATCTGGCCGCTTATGTTAGCACTAAAATAATGTCAATGTTGGCTTTGTAGTCAAAATTAGATTGAAGTTTTCAAAAAATTAGTAGGCGCGAGCTGGTGGCCAGGAATATGCCTTTCTAAATTTTTGATTCGTCCAAATTTAATGTTTTGAAGTTTCGAAACACATGAATGGAATTAAGAAATTCTAAACTGCCAAAAACAGTTTACCTAAGGTTTCGTGGAAAATCTCGAAAATTAATAAGCGCTTAGTGCGTGCAAATTTTGACATGCCCACAGAGTTTAAACTTTTTTCTTCCAACGAAGAATTGAATACCATATTATGTTCTGTAGAGGGGTGGTCGTCGTTCGGTTTGATTGAATACTAAAGTTCAAGTTTGTCATACAATAACCTGCGAAACTTGAAAAAATTTCCGAATTTTTGGAATTCCAGTTTTTGGGTCAATATCCAAACTTTTTTAACGAAATCAGTGTTTGCACAATTTTTTATCAAAGAGTTTGCTTATAAGAACAGCACATAATAATGAGGAAAAGAGCTAATTTCCACGTTCGACTCTTAAAAAAATAAAGGTCAAATTTTTGTCTCTAAGAATTGGGAAAAATTGATACAAGATTCCTACGGATGTAGTAATAAAGTTCATTTTACCAATGATATAGCAACAAAAATTTTTTGAAATTCTGTTGTTCGCTCAAGACTTTATTTGAGAGCAAATTGTTTTTAAAACAAAATGCGATTATTGCAAAGGTTTATAAAAACCATTCGCATGAAGATTAATTCAAGATAACTAACTCGGAGATAAGTTATCTCGAGAATGTCGAGAACAAATTACCCATGAGCATTTATATTTAAATAGCAAAAATCAGAAAAAGTGTAGAATATCAAATACAATGATATTTAAAAAATGCGGCATATACAGTAATGTGTTTATTTTTCCTCTGAAGAATTTTAGTTTTGGCAACAACCTGACCCTCGGAGAGCGCGAGAGAGCGCCTCGCCATGGTGCAGCCATGATTTTCGAACGAGTGCATTTTCACAATATAAAAGCTTATTTACTATGACGCAATTAGGCTGGGCTTTATTTGCCCCGCTTTGTATTTGACCTCTGGCCAATCGAGCGCTGCAAGAAATACACGCTAAAAAATATGCGGGTTTTTTAGTGAGTAACATTCAATTAACGAAAATTAAGTCACGACGTTTTGTGTTCAAACATTCTGAGAGAAAAACTAATAAAGAAACATAAATGGCGAATAAAATAACAGTGCTTGGCAATATTTTACCCTTTTTCAG
>SCLH01002033.1:120077-135399 GCA_004367855.1 Oikopleura vanhoeffeni | reverse complement strand
AGAATCACCGAGGCCCTTTAAGGGTTGTACTCCAGGTTGAAGGCAGAATGTGGGGTTTTTATATTTTCAATTTTCGCTTATTGCTTATCATCGTTAGTTACATCAATAGCAATATTTTTTAGCCCAAAGAAAATCATTTTTATTATTCTTTATTTTGTACAGTTTTGAGTTATATTTTTTAAATATGAATTCTGAAAGTTCAAAAATTTAAAACATTTTTTTCGATAAGTTTGCGAATTTACACTCCAAAAATGGCTGAAGTAATTAATATCGTCTTAAAAATCTTTACATGGGGTTCTATTGGAGTAATGGAATTCGCATGAAAGTGTTTTTTACAGGGAATTGAAAATTAATATCGTTTGCCAAAATTAACATTTTGATGTGAAAATAAAAAAAGTTTTAACTACATAAGAGGCATTTTGTTGGTAAATCAGGTATTTTAGACTTTTTAAACATTATTTTCATTCCCATTTTTCCAGCTAGTTGCATGATCACCAGAGATCTTCCGAAAGAAAGTTAAATTGCCGTGAATGGTGAAACACACAGTTATGATAAGTTTTCTGGAAAACTAACCCAAACTTTGATGAGCGAATGGGTCACAATAATTCAACAAATTTAGTTGATGATGCATAGTCTAGTTAACGCTTTGTCGAATATTTCAAAAGAAAACAGCTTTCAGAAGGTTGGTTGTACGTATATAATTGTTGGATTTTATTTTTCATGGATAATAAATATTCAACATTGATAAAAGTTTCGTTTTTTCCTAGAGATCTTTCAAAAGTAAGTAGAAAGTGTTTTAATGAAACATTATTACTTATTAATTTTGTGGTTATTTCGACGGATTTGATTACAACGGATTTTGTTTAAACTTTTCTTTGTTAATTTGAAAGTGCTCTAGAAAAAAAGAGTAGGTCCCACTTGGAACAGACATTTTTAACATATCTCGAAAGTTCAAAACTTAAACAATCTACAGAAAAATAAAAATTTTGTCGGATAATCTTTGTTTGTACTGATTACGTGAATATGTATGTGTTAGTGGCGTTGAGGTAATATATCAATAATTATGCGCTAAATGTTCACTGGTTCCGCTTGATCCCAAAGTGCATATTGTTTCAAGTGGGGCCTAGCCTAATAAAACGGAACTGTACAGTAATATATTACAGTAATATTAGCTTCTCTCAAATTATATTTCTTAAGTTTTATTGAAAAATAATTCTTGTATGTGAAAATTTGACAAAAATGTACAGCTAATAGGGCTCTTAGCCCGGTTTTATTTCTTTTTGAAGCGTAACAGTATAATCCTTTATCACTTTTTGGTTAGAAGCGGTAGCCCTACTCTCATTTAAACGTGTGATTTTAACGTTGTGGTTAGCATTTCTAACCAAAAGTGATAAGGGATATCCTTTATCACCTTTTGTGTTAGAATGCGTAGCCACTACTCTTTTTTAACGTGTGATTTTAACGATTGTGGCTACGCCATTTAACCAATAAGGGTGATAAAAGGGATATATTATAAAGGAAACTACGCATGCGAAGTTGTAAAATGGCTCAAAAATTTCGTTTTGTTAACTCGGGAAGTTAAGCAACGAGATTTCAACTCAAGTTATCCTTCGCGCTATAAATTTCGAAACTTTTGATATAAAAAATAATTTTGATAATTATTTTTTCATATTAAGAAAATTTGGTACTTTCGTTTTTGGTGCGTAGGGGTGGCACCCGTTATAAGTGCAAGTCTATAATATAGTTGCCCTAACCTCGGTGTATCAGTTTGATATCAGTCAGTACTATATAAGTGTTACTAATTCAGTCCAGCTACTAACATCGTGTTACTAATCATCTCGCGGTGCTATTATTTTCAATTCCAACGTTCACAAAATAAAGACATCCTACTTATTTTTCTTGTGTTTCCGTTTGATTCAAGCGTGGATAAAGATTATGTTAATTTTTCAATATTTTTTTCAGTTACTGTAATTAATTTTAGCCGAAAAGTCTTGGGATTATTACAATGCAGAAACGGAAGGCCGGAAGGAGAATTTACAATGGATGAATAGGAAGTGTTCAGTGGGAATTAGTGTTCAAATTTTGGCAGCCGTGGCATAGTTTTGTTTGTCTTTTCAGGTAACATCATTTTTCATCATTTATCATAATTTTTAAATTTGGATAATTTTCTAATATTTGAAATGTTTTGTATTTTTTATGTTTATTCCATTTAGCTTTTTTCTTTAAGAACAATAGTTCATTGTTTAAAACCAAATTACCTTTTAAGGGTGGTCTGGGTTAGGTGTTCCAGGTTGTTGTCATTTTTGGTCGAGGAAAACAAATTTGAATCATGTTCGAAATTTTCTCAAAATAAATACGGCTTCTGATTGGGCTAGAAAATTCTGAAATTCACCGATTTTTATTTCACAAGTGCTCTTTAACCTCCTCACACCCAGAAACGAAGACTTCGCCTCACACCCAAAAAGCCTATCTAAAGGGCAAGAACTTTGAAGCGGGCTTATTCACAGAAAAACTGGAGAGATGATCAATTAACTTATCTTTCATGATTTTGAGATCAAGATAGAATTAAGTAATAACACATAAAATTTTACCAACTTTCGAGGCTGTTGAACTCGATAACTGCCAGAGAAAATAGAGGTTCACTCACCTTCAATTTTCTTTGGAAAAACCATACATTGTTTAAACAATGACATATAAGTTAAAAATTTAACAAGTGAAACTCTTAGCTATTTTATAAAGTTGTCTCAGATTAAAAATATGATACTCTCGATCCGCTTAACCAAAACATTATTCTATACGCCCGGCCAGTCAAATATTATGCAGCCAAAATGTGAAAAATATTGCTATCATCTTGATAACTCAAAATCACCTTTATTTCAAATCCCTCAATACCAGCTTATGTTTTTACACTTGATCGATTTTGTCTATGGTCGCTTTATTTTGGGTTATATTGCCGTTCAATTTTTTCGGAATAATTTCTTTGAAAAAATTTTTTCATTATTTGAGTTTCATAACAATTCCACTTGTTGTTAAAAAATTATTCTTCGTTTAGAGACTGCAGAAAAAAAATAAACTTATATAAAAACATTACTCCTGAAATACTTTCCTAAAAATTGGCTTCCTCAGAATTTCGATTTTATGGTATCGTTTTCACACAATTATCTTTTTAAGCATTTTGGCGGAAAAATCCTAAAAAAAAGTAGGAAAAAATATCTTTCGAACGGCTAAGCGTATGAAAATTTTCAACAACATTGGAAATAAATTGCAAACTCTTATGACGCATTTGAGTTGTAGGTTCTGTGACGATGGTTATTTTCTGCGCCTTTTGGCCCCGAAATTTTTTTTGCCTTTAGATAGTCAAGGGTTGTAGGGGTTAAGGGGTCAGCAGCGTGTGGCAGGAACTGGCGTTTCAATTAACTACGAAAATAATTAGTTTGGTTTTATTTTTTTGTGCTTCTTATTGTTAGCTGAACCAGAATAAATGTTGTATCAGCCTCATTTAAAAATATTTTTTATTCTATTTAAGAAAAGATTTTGAGTTCGAACTTTTAATTTTTTGAATCCGTAAATTTTTAAAAAAAAATTCAAAACATTATTAAAATTTGCCACGCTTTTTCACCCAAATTTTTATTTTTCTGAAATTTGCATTATAACGATAAGGCCACTTTATACTTATTTGCCAAAGCATATTTAATATTTTTTTGGAACTTAGCTGTTTAAAAATCATAGATGTTCGATTTTGTCATTTTTGTTCGATTTTTTTTAGACTACTTATGAAAAATTTGTCGCAAATTCAAGTCAAAATTTTTCTTATCAATGCTTTTTTTAATTCTTCTTGGAAAAATATCAGACCGAATCAGTTGTGTTATTTTTCTGATACCTTTGGATTTTCCGTATTTCAAAACCGAATGGAAGGTGGTCATCGATATATCGTTTCTGACACTACTGATCGAAATTTTACAACAACTGCTTTTGACACGGTTTGCTCATTTAGGCTCGCAATTTACTCAATCAAATTTATTTATTTTGAAAATCAATTAAAAATTTTCGTGCGTGTTATTAAGGTTACTTTTCTTTACAAGTAAGGATCTTTTTAATATTTAAACCAGGGTTCCAAAAAGGGATTGCAATCCCGCCGATATTTTCCATCCCTATCGCGTTATATCACCCAACGGGTAACTGGATAGGGATGAAGAGGGAATAGATTATCGCCCTTTTATTCCGGGTCCAGGATAGCCCTTTCCCTTTTATCCGGTTTTCTGGGAAAATAAGAAATAAAATTTTTAGCATGCACGACGGGAATTGTAAGGGATAAACGAGAAGGGATAAATGAGATAGGGTATCAAAAACGGGATCAAAAGGGGATGGGGATAAAACGGGATAAAGGGGGATGGGACTTTCCATCCGCTGATCCCATCTATGGCTCTGAATTTTCCTCCCTATTTCATCCCTATCCCTATCCCCCTCTATCCCCCTCGGTTTATCCCTTTTATCCCTATCCCTTTTGGAAGCCTGATTTAAACGCAATTGAAGGTCAATTTTTTTTCCTAAAACGCTGTTTTTCTCTTTTTTTCATAGAAAAAAAACATTCATATTTAGGAAATTTTTTCATATGGATAATGATTCTCTCACTAATTAGCGCATAACACCCTAAAATGCCTGAAGTTTATAAATATCGTCTTCAAAAAAAAATCTAACATCGGGTCAAGTTGGAAATGGAGTTATAATGAAAAGTGGTTTTTGATATTTTTACAGATACTTAAGTATGTTGAAAAATTAAAAATATAAACGTTTGCAAGAATGAACACTTTTATTGAAGATAGAAAATAAAAATAAAATTTGTCACATTTTTTTCTTTCATAAATCACTCCGAAAAAATGTACCAATCTGCCACATCGCTTAATTCACCCCTTAATTCACTTATAGCGCCTTTATTTTTAAAATCAAGATATTTGACAATTAAAAAGCCAAAATCGTCAAAAATTCGTCATAATTGACGGAAAATGACAGTATTTTTAGAAAAATTGTTTTCAAAGATTTTTTCTTAGAATTTTTTTCACCAGTATTTTGAAACTGGACAGTGCGGGAACAGCCTAGTCTGGAGTGCTTGCACAGATTACCACTTTCTTGCTGGGTTAATCGGATCTGAGAAATCAACCATTTTGAAATATAATTAACCAGGCTTCAGAAACATTGCGAAAATAGTATTTTTTGCTTTAAGAAAAAACTAAACCGTAAATATGAAATTATTTGTCAACAACTTTGAAAAATAAATAATTCAGCATTTATTTTAAGAATAATTTACTTTTATTTTCATGATTGATCATTAAACAAAAGTTATACTGATCATTAAACAAAAGTTATAACAAAAGTAAAATAATTTTTGTTGCTTTTTTGCAAAGTTATCTTTCTTTTCGAATACACCTAGTAAGAAAAAATCTCGATGCAATTTGTTTTCATTCACCACCTAGTCGACTATAAATCGTTTTCCTATGCAATTTCGATCAAAACCTGAAATTTTTGAGAATTTTATACCTACCCAAAAATCTTATCCGATAATTTCTTCGGTGAAAAATTTACCAACAATAATATACCATCCTTGAAAAAATTATCAATGTAAATTTAGGGAGTTCAATCTAGTGGAAAGGTCGTTTATGTCACCGCCACCTTTCCCTATCTTGTTTTAATCATCCTTGTCGCTTTTGGTGCAACACTTGATGGCGCAAAAGATGGCATTGAATTCTATTTGAAGCCAGATTTGTCAAAATTGAGTGACGGAAAAGTATGGTCTCAAGCAGCTACTCAAATTTTCTACTCTCTCGGTGTTGCATTTGGTGGTCTCATGACGATGTCAAGTTAAAGTTGTTAACTATTTTAACTATTAGTTTAACAATTATTTTAACAATTATTTTAACAATTATTTTAGCTATTTTATTTGATTTTAAGTAATGTAGGAACGGCACAAATTGATTAGCTCAGATTTTATTTATTTTCGGAGGACTTTTATTTTATGTGCTGAAATTGACCCAGGGAAAATTTTGGAGAAAAAAATATGTCCCGCTTTCCAAAAATCAGCATTTTTCGAAAAATTTTGCCTATCATTTGGCTTGAAATTATTTCGAAAATTCCAAGCCAAAAGTAAGGCAATTTCAGAAAAGTTTTTTTGCGTTTTTGAACAATTTTCCTGGTGAAATTTTGAAACTTTTTTCGCATCGATCATTTTTATTCATTATTTTCCAGAACATTTCAAAAAATTACCTACTGTAGGCAAAAAAGAAGTGTTGCAGGGTCTACTTAAATTTAAAGAGTGTGTGGATGACAAATTCTTTAAAAAATGAGCCAATTAACACAAATTTGCAAGCAATTTAATTAGTGCGAAAAATTGATCACACGATTGTTTCTGAGGGCCTCAGTTCTGTGAATAATTTTAATTATTTTTCTATCCAGCACTCAGTTGAGCACTGATCAAATTGCTTGCAGAAATTTAGCTGAAAATAAATTTGTGTGCATGGCATTTTGTTAAAATGACAATTAGCTTAATTGAAAATCTCCAGGACCTTAATACCTGAATCTACTTTTGCTCTTTAATGCCCCACGTGTACATAATTGACCAATGGTTGATTAAATCGTGAGTATAACGTTGACAACGAGAAAGTTATTCATGATATTCTCTTAGCAATGCGATGACAGGATGTGGGTCCTAAATTATTTTGAGGGCTATTCACTTTTTCACCGAGTTAAAAGCCAATTACTCTTAAACCACGGCCAAAAAATTAGGTCAATCTGATGTGTATTTTGCCAGGAGATAAACGAGATGAAAAATATCAGTTTTCACTGTTACTAATAAATAAGACTTGGAATTGGGGTTCCCAGGTTCGAGATAGAAAATTCATCCCGATTCAGAACACTCGGAATTAGGTGTATTCCGAGAATTATTTGTTAATAGAATTGCGAACTCTATGACACATTTTCAGGGAAAGTCTGTGGATTAATTATTTCTATCTCGTTTTGAGGATTTAAAAAATCTCGCGTCCCCGAATGGCGTTTGGGTGTGAGGGGGTTAAACGATAATAAGTAAAAAAAAATCAATTTAACTTTTAAGTTTTGTAAGTTTTATTGGCTGCAATCTGCCGAGTTTATGGCACTGTTAAACTTATCTCACGCCCTGACTTGAAACTTATTTTATAACGTTTCCTATTTCCTCAATTATGATATAATCGATATGAAACCGGTTTCCAGTAATGTAAGAAACTTTTTATTGACATTGGACGCGGACAGGATAGGGGCCCGTTTGACCTGAGAGTACCAAAAGTCTATAGACTAGTTTTGGTACTGAACTAAGTAGGAGTTCTCTGGTTAAGAGGGATTTGGGTGCTTCCAGCAATGTGCTGGGGGAAAATAAGCCCTTTTAAACTCAAATATATTTGATGATAATTGAGTGAATATATTATTCTTTAATTTTATATTGAAGTTCGTAACCTTGAAATGTATAAAAATGATTTACTTCTAGAGAATATTTGAAAACCAACCGGTTAATTGATAAACTTTATTGCTGTTTTTCTCTCCAGCTTTGAATACCGTCATATCCACCTATCCGAAAATTACATATAAACCAATATTATTTGTAAATTTCTCTACAATTTTAACTATGTTTAAAAAAAATTTAATTTGGCCTAAAAAAAATTTTAAATTTTATAATTATTGTTAAATATATAGGCAAAATTTAATTATTTTAAAAAACCTGTACATACATGTGTATAACTCACAAACGGTACATACAAAATTTGAAATATTTTTCAGAAATTATTTTCTGTTTTCTTTGTAAAATTTTTGTCCACGCTGAATTAGAAAAACAATTCTAGATTTTTCACAATCATGCTCTTATTATAAATCACGGGTCTGAAATCATAATTTTTTGAATATTTTCAAGAATATGAGTACAACTTTTTGAACTATCCTTTTAAATTACGGATTTATAGTGATTAAGGGTCGTCTTTTGACCTGTACATCATTTTTGAGTCATATTTATTGTATTTGGTAAGATATTAAAAATCCCCAAAAAAAATAAATTTGCGAATTGTCTGGGATTTTTCGTAATAAATTTGGCGAGATTTTTTTGTAGCGCTTCAAAGCCAAAACCTTTCTGAAAAAATATCTCAGCAAATTTATTACGATAAATCCTAATTTTTCGTAGAAACTACCGGACAGACAATCCGCAAGAATTTTTTTATTAGCATTTTTTATATCTTATCAAATACAGTAAATATGACTCAAAAAAGATGTGCAGGTCAAAAAACGACTCTAGTCACTATAAATACGTCAAAGGGATATCTCTTTTCGAATTCACCGTCAAAAATGATAACGATAATGTGAATTCGTTTCCTGATGATATGAATTTTTGCATGCTTTCCATTTAACAAGCGAGTCGGATGTTCTAGAAATTAAAAAAGTAATAACTTGTTAATTTTTTCAATTGCAATGTATTTGTCAGGAGCTGAATTGCCGGTTGCAAGCTAAAAATGGCCAAATATGACTTCGTAATTCGAAATAACTACTACACTCATAAGTAAGACTGCGTTAATTGAACAAAAAATCAACTTGTCAAAAGTTACAACAAATTCAACAACAACATTCTTCGAGACACCTTAATTGTCTCAATTGGAAACTGTTTTTCGTCAGTTTTTGCCGGCTTTGGAGTCTTTTCATTTCTTGGTCATATGGCTTACAAAAATTGCATGTCTGTTCAAGATGTTGTCAAATCTGGCCCTGGGTTAGCTTTTATTGCATATCCGGAAGCTATGTCCCTTTTACCTGCTTCACAGTTCTTCTCGGTACTCTTTTTCATTATGTTGGTAACACTAGGTAAAGATTTTTGCATTTTCGTCCAACAAATTGTATGAATATCGAAGATTACTTGGACGTTCGTTTCAAATTTGACGTCATGATTTTTCTCATTTTGTGGAAATAGTGTCTCGAAATAACGATCCGACCGTTTTGATATTTTTTGGTCTTTTTACACTGTATAAAACTTCAGTCTAGAAGGCCGAAATTTGATGAAGAAACTGCAACGTCACATTTGAAAAGAACGTCAAAGTATAAGCTTCGATTTACCGCCTGAGACAGGCCCTGAGTTTCAAAATATATATAGTTATAAATATTACTACTAATGATTACTACTAGTATATCATATATTATATAATATTATATAATCTATATATATATGGTTAAGTTACCAAGTACACTTTAATTTAAATTCAGCCCAACTTGCGCACGATGTGACATTACTCACCCGCGTAGTTGTGTTGTGAAACACAGATGAAATTAATTTTGATAAAATATGTTAAATAATTTATGATACATAATTTATGTAACATAAATTATACAGTGCCCTCAGTGTGTTCGGTTTCACACGTTTTACGTAAACGTGCTCGTAGGTATGAAGTTTTTGGCCCTGATTGATTACGTGGGCGTGATGAGGAGACGAAATTGTCAAATTCATGATTCGAGAAGCTAAAAACACACTACGTAATCACGCGTCACGTTAGATTCAAATTCTGATTCACGGTTACCGAATCCATTGTTTTTATGCATAGACTATGCAGCATTGTAGATTTTGAGCCTTGTAATTTCGGCCTTGTAATTACGGCATTGTAATTACGGCCTTGTAATTTCGACAAAATTATTTCGTTTTACTCAAAAGCCAAATACACCGAAGGCATTGTACAGCATTATCTCAATCTTATAAGTTATAAATCGTTATGGTGTTTACTCTCATTTTTTTTGCAAAAATAGTGTTTTGGACGTTTAGGAACTAAAGTTGGAAAAAAATTTATATAAGTATCAATGATACTGTATCGTGAATATTTAAGACGGCAATTTCATCTGAGGCCCGAATACAAATCCAATTTTTTTGTTTCGCATTTAGGTAGTTTTGGGGCCCCGTATTTTTACTTCCCTTAACAAGCTTTCGATTTATCTTTTTGTGCTCTGCACACTAGAAATGGCTGTTTAGCCGAAACCTTAAAATAAATACGATCTATGATCGAAATAAAAATATAAATTTTATATTCACACAATAGAAAAAAAATTTAAGACTTTATCCAGGTTTGGTGTTCGTGAGGTGCGTGGGTGGGTGGTGGAGTGGTTGTCGGTGTGTGGGGTTCGGGCGAGTGGGGGTGTTGTTCTCCACCAGTTTACAGGCTTGTAACTTACAGCATTAATTATTTTCAAATTTAGGTCTCGATTCACAATTCGCAATGGTTGATGTTTGTGTTGCTGGTTTAATTGATGAATACCCTCACATTTTCCGTGCAGGATATCGAAAAACTCTGGTTGTCCTTAGTGCATGTGTCCTCGGTTTCCTCCTTGGAATCCCTATCATTTGTGAAGGAGGTTATCACTTCTTCAATATGATCAATGATTACTCGGCATGGCATGGACTGTTATTTTTGGCCTTAATTTTCTTAATCTCAGTTATGTATGGTTATAATTTTGCAACTACTAGATTCCGATTTGTCACGGATTTGGAACAAATGATCGGTAAGAAACTCGCTATTTCACTTAAACTAGGCACACACTACACATATCTGAAATAATGTACGTATGTAATGTTTATCATATATATGATATATCCTGTTTAAATTATTTCTGTTAAAAGTCGAAGCACTACACTCGTGTGTATAATTCAGCCTATCACAGCCTAGAGCCTCCCTATCACCATCACAAAATATATATCCCCTGTTCACACTTTTGTTAATATCCCGGCCATACTACTTAAAAACACACTACGTTTCCTAATCAGGGCCGGGATATTAACAAAAGTGTGAATAGGGGATATGTATTTAACGCTGAATTATACACACGAGTGTAGTGCTTCGACTTTCAACAGAAATAATTGAAACAGGATATATGATATACTGTATGTTCATTTTTACCCGATTGCAAACAAACAATCATTTTGACACTCTAGTTTTTATTGGTTATCCAAGAATAATCTTGTGATGGTATTTTTGCTCACTTTTAAAATCCATAAAAATAACTTCTGAGCCAATCAAAAGCAAGGTGTCAAAATGTTCGCTATATGTGCTAAAAAAAGACATTTATTATGTGACAAACTGTTTGTATTGTTTTTATTAAAAACTTTGTATAATGACTTCGCAAATATTTTTGAATTCATCTCGTTGTCAATAAATTAAATCCTTATTCAATTTTAAATAATTCTTTCAAATTTCAATTGATTTAAATAAAATTATCAGGAAGTGTGTCAAAAAGCACTAATTTTGAGAGTAATTGCAGCATTGATTGTTCATTTTTACTTGAATCGTAAAATAACAAACGTATAATTAACAATGAATAAAAATTTCCATGTTTCACTGAAGACAAACCGCTCAGATTTGATTCGTTGACGATATTGCGTTAAATAAGGTAAAATCAAGTTCTGAGAAACACTTTTCTAATTCTTGAAATTTAAGAAATTGCTTGCAAATTTACGAAATTTCACATCCCCCTGAAAATGATTTTTTTGCGAAATTTGCAAGCAATTGAATTGCTGCAATTCTCAAATTGAGAATTGCTTGCAAATTTCACAAAAAAATAATTTTCAGGGGATGTGAAATTTCGTAAATTTGCAAGCAATTTCTTAAATTTCAAGAATTAGGAAAGTGTTTCTCAGAACTTGATTTTACCTTATTTAACGCAATATCGTCAACGAATCAAATCTGAGCGGTTTGTCTTCAGTGAAACATGGAAATTTTTATTCATTGTTAATGATCTTTATTATAAGGATAATAATTTATGACTATGGTTCCAACCGGGAGAACTAAGAGCCAAAATTAAACCGATAGTATTATGAAAAATCGCTCCTAAAATAACTCAGTGCGACAAAAATGTTGCTCATAACAAAAATATTTTCTGGCGCCATCTAGTCGCCAAAAAGTAGGTTTCAAAATGAGAGTTTTCAACTCTTATTTCTACTTTTTGATTCAATTATTTTAAAAAAGTGATATTAAAGTTATTAGGAAGTTACTCACAGCAAAATTTGCTGCATGAAGCATGATAAAAAAAATAATAAAAAAAATTTGTTGGAAAAATTTCGAAAATTTTTGGTGTAGAAAATTAATAAAAATGACTTATTTTGACTTTGAAAGCGAAAAATATTATAAAGGGAACGTTATGGAATTTTTTTATTCCTTCATCTAGTCCTAACATACCCGAAATTTCTACTAACCCTATTCATGACCCTTATTTTAGGAGAATTGAATATTGTTGCAAAAGGCTACTTTTATTCGATGTGGTTTGTTGGTGCCCCTGTGATGATTGCTTTCATTATTGGAATTACGTTTTCTGGTCATAAAACCATCGGCCAATATTATGGATTCGATAACCCTGCGGATGGAATAGAAATTTATCCAGCATGGTCAAATGTGTTGGGTATGTTATGTTATAATTTTTACCCAATTTATTTTTAAATTAATTAAATTTTTCAATTAATTAACATTATGATTTTCTCATTTTAGCTATGTTTATGTCATTTGCTCCAGTGATTTGCATCGTTGTATATTTTGTTTACAGTATGATTATTTCCAAGGGACAAAGTTATTTACCTTCTCCTGATTTCCGATCCCAAAACTGGAAGAAAGAACAACTTGGTGCAGGTATGATAAGTTGAAATAAAATATAAGCTTTTGGGGGTGGTCGTCGCTAAATGAGGCCAAAAAAAAATCCTCAATTGGTTTTGTTTTATGAAAATATGTACAATAACAAGCATTTGGCTACTCGTTTCATTTTAATACATGGTCAGGAAAGCACTTTTTTATGGGTTCAAAAATACTTCGAATGAAATTATATGAAATTTTTTGATTTTTGGAAAATGAAACCACGATTTCTGGATAGACGAGACAAAAATTTTAAAAACAACTCTGCAAGGTGCTTCGCACGAACTTATCAGCTAAATATTTATGTGAGTTTCGAATGTGTAAATTTTAAATCCAGGGAGGAGATACATTTTGATTGAGACCTCTAAAAAAAGGATGAAAATACGGTTTTTGATAATGCTAAAGCCAAATCAGAGATTTTTTCCCAAAATTATTTCACGGTAGGTGATCTGCTCATGTTCTTTTCGGTTAATTTAAGTAATAAATTACTGTTGCACCTTGATTATTCAAGAAGAAGATACATTTTCCAAAAGTAATTTTGTCAGTTTTATAAGCTCGTTTCTGATTGGACGAGCCATATATCACATTCGAAATTTTGTTTAGGATGCAAGATTTTTGCTTAAATTAATATTACAGGGAAGTCATATTTCGTCGAAAAATTTGTATTACCATTGAAAACCCCGATTTCCAGCTTTTTATTGACACCACCCTAACTTTAAGGGGGCAGGGAGTGACTCCTTGGGAGTCCCTGCCAAAGACTATAACTGTTCAAATCTTTATTTCAGAAAATCCAAGTTACGAAGACCCAAATAAATTGGAAACAAATAATTTATAAGAATTTCTGTAAGATACAGACTGTACCTCATATATTTTACTAAACCAAAGTAGAATTAATTATCAGAAATTATTAAACTTAAATGGTTCCTAATAAATAAAATAAAAACTTGCCTCAAAATTTTATTATTTGTATGCTAGGAACTGCATAATCTAGAGTCATGATTCTGAGGATTCCTGACTGTAAAATTTTCACAGTCGGACTTTGCTTTTAGTCATTTTAGTTTTTATTATCAGCATAACCTTATTTATTAAACTATTTTCATACGAATAAGCCGTGCATGGCCTAAAATAAACTCTAGTTTGCCAACACTATTTTTACACAAAATGCTCAATTTGTAAATATCCCTTCACGAGTCGCCAATTAAGTAAATAAGGTAGTGTACTTCGATGTATTTTCTTCAAATTAGATAGGGAAAAGGGCACCGTCTCTTTCC
The DNA here is from genome assembly GCA_004367855.1 of Oikopleura vanhoeffeni. NCBI lineage: Eukaryota > Metazoa > Chordata > Appendicularia > Copelata > Oikopleuridae > Oikopleura > Oikopleura vanhoeffeni. The sequence continues at coordinate 121,475 of SCLH01002033.1, read as the reverse complement.
AATGTACAGAAAGGTACCTCACCTACTTTTCGGGCGTTATGACGCGTCAGGATCGTTAGTTCTTGCTACCAAATTCAAACGAATTACCTGAGCAATGTAACATTTACATAATGTAATACTAATTTAGTATCATAATTTATATATATGTCCATATTCGGGGAAAGAAGCGTTTTTTCGGCCCATTACGGACGTTAGAGCCTTTACTTTCTTATTAGATTGAGATGGATTGCTTGAGTTATCTTACATTACTAATGTTACATTAGTGCCGTTTCATTAGCATTATAAATTTCCCGATTAATTCTTTTACAAATTAGACTACAAAGAAACTGGCATTTTTGGTAATATAATTTTTCTTGCTGATGGCTTATTGATGAGTTCTGATGTACACATGTAGATTATCGCAGAAGTCCTGAGACACTGTTATTGGAAAACCTTTATTGATGGAGGGATTATATTTAGGATGGGTGAACCCAGCGTGTCAAATTAAGGATTTCTTATATATATAGCGCAATTTTGAGAAAAATCCGAGGAAGCGATTCTCCAGACCTTCAAAATCCTCGTTTCTCAGGTTCACCCATCCTAATTATATTAATATTTTTGAACTGTCCTTGAAAACTTTGACACAATGCAATTAGCAAAAATTTCCAAAAATAGAGTAGCAAAAATTTGATACATTTATAAAAGCTCGAGCCACAGAGCACCGCAACCCATCTTCCGCCAAGGGTATTTATTACCACATTCACAGTTGCCCTGACTACATTAGTCGCCTTAATAAACTTGAAATTGAAAATTTTAAACCTACTGATGGCGTCAGAGCGAAACAAAAATGGAGAGACAAATTTTTAATGGAACATTTCAGAGTATTGCAAAAAAACTTTGGTTCATACTGCGAACGCCGGAAGACCGAAGCATTTTTCATAAGAATTCTTCGGCCGGACTCAAATGATTAAAAAGACCATCGCTATTTCTCTTTATTCTGAAGTGGGCAGATATTTAATAAAAAACTTATTCGCCCAAAATTTACATACATTTTCGCAGCTAGAAGTAATTAGCGCATTTTTTCATTTTCGCGCACTTTCGAATCTCAAACAATCAGCCTCAAAATTTCTCAATCTGTAAAATTTGATTATTTCATGCGACAATGAGCTCACATTCTGCATAAAAGCTCGTTTTTACCTTCTGAACAAATTAGTTCAAAAATACTGACGATGCAATAAAAGCGCAACGTTTATAATATATTCTTTTTTACAACTTTGTTGCGGCGAGAAGTATCTTATAATATATTTTTATTCATTTTGTATATTAATTTCGAATTATTCATTCATCATCAGTACGTAGTATAATAGTTAAAAAACAGATACAAAAAATATGCAGTCGAAAATATGTTCTAGAAAAAAA
>SCLH01002033.1:108967-119306 GCA_004367855.1 Oikopleura vanhoeffeni | reverse complement strand
TTTTTTTCTAGAACATATTTTCGACTGCATATTTTTTGTATCTGTTTTTTAACTATTATACTACGTACTGATGATGAATGAATAATTCGAAATTAATATACAAAATGAATAAAAATATATTTATAATATATCTTATATTTACATTTATAATTTTGTTGGAAAAAAGTTAAATTTTAGACATTCCAGGGGGTCGCTGGCAGCGACTCGCTGCTAGCCGCTCGCAATTATTTTTGAGAAAATTTCAAAAAAAATTTTGTGTGACCACACGGTGAAATTTGACGATATATCAAAAACAAAAGCGAGGCTTGTTCAGTTTTTTTAGGGAAATCGTCGTTTTTCCTTGATTTTGACGATTTCGGGTTATTTCAGATCCCAAATTGCGTTTTTGAGAATTCAATAAAAAAATTTGTGGAGCTTCCATCAGGTTTTTGGAAAATGTTCCAGTGATGTTGTACAGATGTACTTAATACAATCTTCGCAAATTGTTATAAGCTTTGATATAATTTTGTGTTAACTGGGTTTCACAAATATTGGAAGGAAGATGACAAGTTTAGACCTACGAGTCATTTTATGCAATTCAAACAGTTGAAAATAACTATTTTTTCTTACAAAATCACAAAGAAGCAAACCAATTATATAAAAAAAAGCTAAATAATCTTCTGATTGGTTGTCAATACAGTTAATAGCTGAGGATTTCTACATTTCGATTCAAATTCTAATGAAACAATAATGATATAAAATTAGGTGTAGTTAGTTGCTTCATCATCGATCAAAGTCAAAAATTATTTTCTCAAAAATTGGTTTGAGGACAAAGATTTACTCTCACCAGGGATTCACTCTTATTCTGTGGAAGTCTACACACCAGGGGTAGAAATAAATAAAACTCAACTTTTAATATTGAAAACTTCAAACCTATTAATTATATAAAAACAGTATTGTAGACTCAAATTATAACAACAGTTATCATTCTTCATTTTACAATGTCATGTTACAATGTCACTTATTAAGTCATTTTACAAAATAATGTAAAATGCAAGCTAATTGCAAGCACATACAAATTATATATACCCTTTTCACTGATGCAGTTATGAATTGAATTAAAGGTGTAGAATCTACACTATCTACACTGTAGATACATTTAATGTGGCCATCTACCTTGGTTCTGCACCATCAGGAGGAGTGCAGCACTCCGAGTGCTCGCTTATGAAATGTTTAATTTTAATTTTGACTAAATTGTTTACCAAATTCAATGAGGCTACTTTAAAAAAATGAAAGGGGAGGTTTTTTAAAGTATAAATTTTCAATTTTTACCACCCGGAACCACTCCGGGTGATGGTGTTGGTACCAAAAAAATTATGGGATCAACATTTTTAGCTCCAAAAACTACGTTAGTCCTGACTTTTCATATTACTATAAATTATAGCCTATAACCTTGTTACCGGGTACCTCATTTTTGCTTGGTGGCCTAAATATGGTTAAATCCTTTTCAGGAAAACAGTCGTAAATTTTTATTGGTATTTTTACATTATTCGGAATTGATGGCAAGTTGCCATTGGCGACGTTCTTGAGTTTTGACTAATTTATCAGCCCATTATTTGTAGCAAACGTTTTGACCACATAATTTAACGCAATTATTTTTTTGAGCCGAAGTGCTGTACTAAAAAGAAGTGCTAAAAACTAGTGTTTTTTCAATCTATTTTTAAAAATTTTACTTTTTATTTTTTTTAATATATTTTCAAAAATATTGTGGCATGGAAAAAAAGTTCCGCGAATACATCAGTATCTTTTGAAGGACTCAACTTTGACGGCTAGTCACTGACTAGTAGTCAGCGTAAAAGTTTTCGGGTTCCGGTATTCAGTTTTTCGGATTAGAAAAAGTTTTTCTGGTTTTTCTATCTTTCTGACCGTCAGTTAAAAATTTTACGGGTAATTTCGATTTTTCTCATATTGTTTTGAAAAGTTTAACTGGTTTTAGAATTTTCCCGACCATCAGTTAACCGACCATCAGTCTTCAAGGAGTTTTTTGGGCAATTTCGTCTTTTTTTGAAATTTACCAAAAAACCCGAGAAATAACAAATTTGCATTTATTTAGTTTTTCGGGTCTCGAAAAGACCGCTGTAGTACAAGCAGGACATATATTCAACATGTTAATATCTTTAAATACTAAATTTTATATAAACATCATTGTAAATTTTTAATATTTCTTTCAATAATAGCTGATTCAGAATTCAACGGATATCCGTGATGCGGCTTAGTTTATTACTATCGGGTAACAAATTGTCAATTTTATGCCGAACCAAGATTAAGTGAAACGTTTTCCGACTTTATTTCCGACAAACATAAATTTAACTTTTATTTTAGATATTTGAAATTTACGATGTATATCTTACATGATATATGTTAACGAAAAGTTTCTGAGGTACACTGTGTACCGTTAACAGGGAACATGAAAACGTTAACCATACGAATTTTAATACGACGCCAAAGTTTAACTTTTAAAAATATCCGGATTGATTAGAACTTAATGATTGGGTATAAAAATTTTGTTTTCTAGTCATCCAGTTCACTAAATGATTGATTTGATAACATTAAAAATAATACAGTATCTCTTTTTTTATGATGATTTTATAATTCGTACATGAGAGATCCAATCAATTGGACCTGAAATTCAGAATGGCCATTCCGCATTTTCATTGTGTCAAATTTTATAAATTTAATTTTCTACATAATCATCAAAAATCAGTCTTACTGTGACTTCAATTTTTTAAGGGCCTCGGTGCATTTTGACAAATACGGATATGGGCTCTTGATGAAAAACTTTTTACTGCGTTTATATATTCTTCTCGCTATACCATCAACGTAATTTTTCATAATTCAGGCAACTTTTTTAACGACAGAATTTTCGAATTATTGCTCTTTAAGAAAATTTTGAGTTCGAATTAAACTTTTCGAATTCGACAAATTATGAGAAATTTTTGAAAAAAGTTCCGAACATTATAAAAAAATGCCTTATTTTTTGTTCAAATTTTTTTTTCAATATTTGTTTCAAATCAACGAAAANAAAACACTCTTCAAAATGGCCACTTTAACTTTTCGCGTGAGTGACCACATATTTTTTATATGCTATTTTAAAAATCATATGACATGGTTTTGTGATTTTTGGTGAAAAATAATTGGAAATATTTTGAAAATTTTCCTCATTTCTTGTTCAAACTTATTTTCAAACTTATATTTCTGGAATCACCAGCTGAAAATATTGAGAATGCCACCTTCTAAGTTATTCAAATATGTGCTCGTTTTGTTTCTTCGCTCTTGTTTATACTCTGAATGATAATTTTTGCAACACAACTACGGTTTGGGAAAAATAGGTTGAGTCCCTCGTAAATCAAAAAAAAATAATACACTTTAACTTGCCAAATTCTTAAGCCGTCCCGACCACTGAAGTCAATTTATTTCATTCATCTCATGAAAAAAAATATTTTTTACGATGTGCCAAAATTTCGTTTTTTTTCGAATTTTTTGGAAAGTTTAAATTTTCGATTTAGACGTAGAAATAGTATGAAAGCAAATAAATAAATTGAATTGGGTGGTCAAGACCGTTTTTTCCGGTTACTAATTAAGAAAAGTAAAGAAAAAAACTTTTACCTCAATTTTGACGTCTTCAACCTAAATCTCTCGTTTTTTGAGTGTGTTTTTGAAAGACGATTTATTAACTAAAAATAATCCATCTAAAAAAACAGATTAAACGAAGTGAGCTCAAAAGTGGCAACTTTTGTTTGAAAAAGTTTTTATCCGAAAATTTTAAAGTGGCAAAAAGTTTCCCATCAAGAGAAAAACAATTGAAAAAGTGCAAATCTGTCAAAATGCACCGAGGCCCTTTAACTACCTGCCATTTTTTATAAATTTAAATGTAGCTGAATTAAATTATAAGATGGTCAATTTTATCTGAGATTAGAAAACGGACTAAGGGGGTTCTCAACAGTTTTTAAGGGGATAGCAGCAACTCGGCTGACTGGAGTAAATTCAACTTACGAAAATAATTAGTTGGTTCATTTTTTTGTGCTTACTATCGTTAGCTCAACCAGAATAAATGTGTTAAGCTCATTAAAATAATTTTTCATCTATTTTGGGACAGATTTGAGTTCGAATTTTCATTTTTGAATTCGTAAAAATTTCAAAAAATTCAAAGCATTAAAAGAATTTTCCGCATTTTTTGTCCAAAATTTTTTCCGATTTTTTTTGAAATTTGTGAATAAAAAAGAACAAAATAGCCACTTAAACTTTTTCCATGGATGCCTAAATATTTCCTGACCGCTGTTTGAAAAATCATAAAATTTTTATTTGTCAATTTTTGTCTACTTTTTTAGAAATATTATCCAAATTTTCCGCAAATCAAGTCCAAATTTTTTTATTAGTGGTTTTTTGGATTCTCCTTAAAAAATCAGGCATAATCACTTGTAAAATTTTCTGGTATTTATCTGGTTTCCGTATTTCAACCGATAAAAGGGTCAAGCTAATATCGTTTCTGAACTACTGATGAAATTGACAATACTTGTTTGTGACACCGGCTAGTGCCATTTGGCACGCAATTTATGAAAATATTATAATTGCAAAAAATTCTCAAAAAAATTTCGGGTGTTATAGGCGTCTTTTTTTTGATAATTAGGACATTTTTCAATATTAAAACGCAATTGAAGGTCAATTTTTATTCCTAAAAAACTGTTTTTCTCTATTTTTGGCCATTTTTCAAAGAAAAAAACTTTCATATGAAGGATTTTTTAATGTGCAGAATAATTCACCCACTTTAAAGTGCATAACACCGGAAAATGGCTAAAGTTTATAAAAATCGTCTTAAAAAAATATTCTGACATCGGGTTTAGTTGGAAATGGAGTTCCAATGAAAAGTGGTTTTAATATTTTAACAGATACATAGTTATGTTAAGACGTTAAAAATATAAACTTTTGCAAGACTGAACACTTTTATTGAAGATAAAAATTAAAAAAATAAATTTTCACATTTTTTCTTTCGTATATCGCTCTGAAAAAATGTACCAATCTGCCACATTGCTGCTACCCCCTTAAGGGGGTGCCATAAGTCCGGCAGATTGGTACTTTATTTTAGAGCGATATGATATCGCCGATATCCCTTTATCACACTTTTGTAAATATCCCGGCTCTATTACATAAAAACACACTACATTTGCTTATCAGGGCCGGGATTCTTTAACTACAATAAAGGTGTTCATTCTTGGGAACGTTTATATTTTTAATTTCTTAACATAACCAATTATCTGTGAAAATATTAAATACCACTTTTCACTATACATCCATTTCCAACTTAACCTGACTATAGAATTTTCTTTGAAGACGATATTAATAAACTTCAGACATTGTCGGGTGTACTGCGCTAAAAAGTCTTGTTTAAATTTTGCACAGTATAATTTTTTTCTTAATATCAAGGTTTTTTATGAAAAATGGTCAAAAATGGCCAAAAGTAGAGAAAAACAAGTTTTTTTGAGATGAAAATTGACTTTAAATTGCGTTTTGATATTAAAAAATATTCTTACTATCTGAAGAAATGGCGCTTATTACACCCGAAATTTTATTGAAAATTTTTTTCTGGCATAAAATTTGTATAAATTTAGTGCCAAATAGCACTTATCAAGTGTACAGCCAAGTGTTAAAAATTTCATCCATAGTTTATAAATGATAATCGCGCGACCAACTCATTAGTTGACATACGGAGATGTAATAGATACCGGAAAATTAAATAAATGATTCGGCCTGATTTTTTATAAAGAATTAAAAAAACTCCTGATAAAAAATTTTGGTTTTGATTTGCGGAAAATTTTCATAATATTTCTGAAAAAGTCCATAAAAAATGAAAAATAAAAATTTTATGATTTTTCAAACAGCGGTCAGAATATATGTAGGCATCCATAAAAAAAGTGAATTTTGGACAAAAAATGCGGAAAATTTTCATAATGTTTTGAATTTTTTTGAAATTTTTACGATTTTTAAAGAATGAAAACTCAAATCATCTTTCCTAAAATGGATACAAATGATTTTATCAAAGCTAAAACTATAATTATCGGTTCAGCTAACTATATAAAGCATAAAGAATATACTGACTTATTATTTTCGTAAGTTATATTGACTCCAGTCTGCCGCGTTTATGGCACCCCCTAAAGGCTTTTAATTCGAGACATAAACCTTAATTTTTTATTTTGAAAATTTCTATCCAAGTAAAAGAAAATTGAAATATTATACTAGAAGGGTGCCTCATCGATCAATAATTTTGTTGACGCCAACACGGAGCGCATTTCATAGCATCTTCGATAAAGAATTCTTGATCAGGGTAGTAGATTTAGTTTCAAAATAATGGACTAAAGTACCCTAAACGTTTCTTTGGCCAATGAAATAAAAAGGTACTTAACGTTGCATACAAAAAATTCAATTGCGGTCTGAGATGCATCTACCAAATAACGGTAAATGTTATACTATTATAATAATGTGATGTGTACGTGAGATGAGGAGACAGTCGAGATTTCCCTTCAAAAAACCTTCTCGAAGGTTCGATTTTGGTAACCAGGATCCAAAAAATATTATCAGGGTAGTACAATTAAGGAGAGTTCCTGGGCTCGATTCCGATTTTCCGTCAGTCAAACTAAGACATTGCCAATGGGAATTTCCCATACAATTCGAGGTCTCTGATAAAGAAAAATGTTGGAAACTTATCGTAAAATTCTGTGGAGGTGAAAAAACGAGAAATTTTTGATAAAATCGACCACGGTCGGACCATCATGTCAAGCACAAGTATATTTATGTGATTAATTATTAAATCACTCATTTTTTATATAATTTTCGGACATTTTTGACGAAAAATAACATTTCAAACTTAGGAAGACTGAGTTGACGGCTGTTTTGGTACACTAAGGACCGACTATGATTTAAACCTGGTTGAATTGTTTTATTGTTTTCAAATACCGTGTAAAAATAATAGTCATATGAATACTATTATCGTTTTTATTTCGAGCTAAATTAATTCAGCTCGATCATACTTTAATTGACGTTTACGACATTTTAATTTATTCTATTTTTCTTTAAAAATTATTTGTTCAAGGTCACTTATCCCAACATTTCGAATTATCTCCTATAGATTCGCCGAGGTTTTGCCATAAGGATTCTGTACAGACGATTTTAAATAAGAAATGTAAAAAGTCAAAAATGGGTATCAATTAACGTCGGAAACATTAATTACTTCATTTCCTTGAAAACAGAAGGTGTTACCAATTGGCAACACACGAGCTTTTGGCAAAAAGTGTTGCCCATTGCCGTCACTGTTGTCCATTGGCATCATTTAGCCCAATTATGGCATCAATTTGGCTCAAAAGTTTTGCTCATTGCCAATTTGAATTCATGGTGAGTTTTTTGTGTGTTATCAAGAATCTGACTGCGATAATTTGAAAGTGGATGCAAACTATGGTATCTCTTCAATATAAATTGTTTTTCAGGCTTAATTTCGATTAACGGTTAAAGTCAAATTTCAACCAATCAGAGAGCGGCATTTTATCGTAATTTCTGAAAAAATTTCTTGATCGCTTAAAAATTCTAAAAAAAATATCTATATATTTTTTTCACTGTTTTTATAAATACACTACACTGTACTAGGCCTAGCTAAGACTGACTACATCAGCAATGCTGGATTTCCGGGAACAGCCTATTACTGCTACTAAAAAATGTTTCTGCGAAAAATAAAACTTAAAAATCATGAGTTGTAATCGGTACTTTAATTGCGAAATATAATAGTTTCTAAATCAGAAAAATTCTATTTAGACATTTTAACCATCTGTGTGTCAACGAAATAGCAAAATCAGATTCTTGTCTCAAACTTGAAATTTTTTCAAAACGTAAAATCGATAAATCTTTCAAAGATCTCTCTCCTGTCGCGGTCAGGTCCGGTCACCGGTGGCTAGTTGTCAGAAAACCAGAAATCAGAAAATATTTTTTTGTGAGAAAGAATAAACAACCTAAAATTCGAAATTTAAAACGAATAACTTATGTTCGGAAATTCTCAGGTAAAGTTATTTCACTGAATAAATTATACATACATTTTATTTCTAAATAGTCTTTTTTTTTCTTGTAGTTTTTTAAATTTACAAAATAAGATGTTTTGTACATTTTTTTTCGAAAAAAAAATTGCGCACTTACGATGTGTACGTTACGTCGCGACGGATAAGTATATTCAATTTTTAAGAAATATTTTTTAAGATAAAACCAATCAGTTCAAAATTGGCTGGTCGGATATAAATCTGGTTATTTTTGTTTTGTTTTTTCGTTAACTCTGAGTACGGCGAGAGTCTAATTTTACTAAAAAGACAAAACGGCAACTCGATGTGTTTTTGCAAACAAAAATCAACCGATTATTTATAACTTTTTAGTTCTTGAATGATCTCCCTATGATAACATCAAAATTATCGCGTATAATTATTTTCAAATACCTCAAAATGTCCTATATCCCTTTACGAGGAAGATAGATATTTTCTAGTTTGGTCTAGTACTACTTAACGTACACAATGTACTAGACCAAACTAGGAAATATCTATCTTCCTCGTAAAGGGATATGATAGGCTTTATCTCACACATCCTCTGTTTTCTCGAGGTGGTTTACGAAGAACGTATTTCGCGCACTTCAGGTGTATAAATTTGAAAAAAATGTCTAAGTTTTACTGAATAATAATTATAAAGTTTGGTCTGAGTATGATTTGTGGCATGTCTTTGATTTTTTTTAGATGAAAGGCGAATCCGATCTCTATTGGTGGTCTTTTGGGTGTAATTTAAATTCCAAAAAATGAATAATAAGTACTTTTGAATGACTTAACAAGGCAAACTATCCTGGCTGAGATTTTAAGCCCATAAATTAAGAGTTATTTCTATATCGTATTTGAAAATGTTGGGAGAAGTTAGTTTTTACAGCAATTCTTCTATCACATATATTATTTTTAATCATTAATAATGATTCATTATAATAAATAAATAATTAAGTAACAAATTTATACTAATATGATGTCGTACGCGATCGGGATAATAACAACAAAAAATCAATAATAAATCAACCTTTATAGTTTTATTTTCATGGTCGGAATCATTCTTTTTGAGAAAGTTTAACCTCATCAACTCAAAGAATCCGTACTGAGGGGTTTAGTTTTGCAGATAAGTCTCCCGGTACTGACCCTACTTATGCGGCATTAGTTCATGCTTTATCACTGTGGCCCAAGCGCCAGGCCGGTGAAATGCTTTAACCACCCTTATTGACGCATAATCATGACGTTTGCGTTTTTCACAATTCAGAGCAATTTGGGGTCAAGAGAAGGTAAACCTTTTCTTGACCCCATTTGGTTTGAAAGTGCCAATACCGCAGAAAATGCACAATATCGCCGAATTTTTTTGCCAAAAAACTTAAAAGATAAACTTGATTTTAATAAAGTGAATATTTATTATAATTTTGAGCCAGTAACCAATTAAAATCATGAACAAGAATTTACAAATTACAACAAACTTGTACTTGAAACCCTAGGCAGGTGCCTAAACAAAAAAACTTTAAAGTCTTTAGAAGCACAACATTCTATAAGCTCTGCCTATGGTTTGTTGAAAATGCCCGTACTTATTTATTACGTGTATTATTTATGTACCGTATTAAAGTTATTATTATTATTTATTATTTCGTGTAGAACTTCGTGTAGTATTAAAAAAACAAACTTTTAAACTTTCTAGAATATGCATAAATTTATTGTTTTGAAATTTTGTACACAACTTTTTAGTACTGTTAACTAGGGCGTCACCTGTCGAGGCCAAAATGGAGACTTAAAGGTATATGAAAAATCCGAGGAAGTCATTCCTCTTTATTTTTTTCGGAGAATTTGAAAAAAATAATTTCGAAAATTTTTGAAAATTTTTTCGAAATTTTTTTCAAAATTTTTCAAAATCCGAAATTTTCAAATGCGCTGGAATAGCATGATTTGCACATCAAACGAAAGAGGAAAACATTTTAAGTATTTTGGCTGAAAAAAAAATTTGAAAAAAAGAATTTTCAAGCAATTTTTTATAATGAGAAAAAAAACATTTTTCGACAATGAGTCATTATGTCTCCGTAAAACCGGAAGTGGTTATAGGATTTTTAGTGCCACAACTTTTTTCGATAGAAAAGGTCTTAATGCAGGATCACACCAATTTTCAGAAAAATTGAGGTCTATCTAGGGGGTCCACGAAAAAGTTGCAATGTGACAATTTGATATTTTTGACCATTTTTCTAAGTAAATTGCCCTATTGCAACCGGATA
>SCLH01002033.1:64150-98582 GCA_004367855.1 Oikopleura vanhoeffeni | reverse complement strand
AGGGGGGGGGCACCTAAAAAATAGTTACCTAACCAAATTTGTAGTGGTGAACATTTTTTCTTTTTTTTCTGGCCATGACCGGTTTACCGGTTATTCGACAAAAACCGGTATTATCGGGATTTGCTACATTTCCAAACTTTTATTTATAGGTACTAAAAATTTATCCAACACCTTCTGAACACCTTCTGATGTGTCTGAAGTCAAATATCTACATATTTCCCACGAATTTCTACATTTTGTATATTTTTGGTGACGGACCATAATTAATAATTTTGAAACGCTAATTGCTGATCACAAGTGATTCAACCTTTCTATGATGTCAAGAAAAATTTCACTACTACAAATTCGGTTAAGATTCAGATGCAAAAGACCGTTGGTCGCTATCTATTCTGGTTCTCTCAGAACAGATACCCCTTAACTGGGCCTACAAAAGCGACCTTATCAATTTAGATCTAAAATTGTTAATAACATTTAACTATTGAAAATGAAGCCACGCAAGTCGAAACACTGCCAAAAAACGTGATTTTATTTTTTCAAAATATCTCAAAATTTCAACAAAAAAGAAGAATTGACTTGTCTTTTCTGAGACTTCAAATGACAAAGAGCTCTAGTATGGCCATAAGCCTGGCTTTGCGGTGAATTTAATGCACAAAACGGTAATTTTTCCTTATATTTTCAAGTAGGAAGTGGAATTAATTATAACTAGAAAAAAATATGAGGAATGAATGAGGAGTAGGCTTTTTAGTGCTTTTAGGGACGCCTAGTGAAAAATATTTCTGAGCGTAAGTTGAATCTGAGCACATTTTTTTTTGCGAAAAATGATATTTCAGAGTACGAATGGAAATTAAAAAAAAACTTCACTGCGAATCTTAAAAATGTAACAAGGTGTAATTAAAAAAAATGGCTCTATTTTGAAATTAAGAGAAGATCGATTTTTAAGCTTAAAAACGGCCAAATCGTCCTGTTACGACTATGTGACGATTGGTCTGATCATCAAAATCTGAGTTTTGACTTTCGAAGGCCGATACAAGGGGATTTTATGTTTATTTTTAATTTTGTTAAAAAATGAGCCCCAAATCGGCTAAAGGCCGATAAAAAAGGATTTTATGTTTTAAATGTGTAAAAAATGAGCCCAAAATCGGCCGAAGGCCGATAGAAGGGGATTTATGTGTTTGATTTAAATTTGTTAAAAAATGAGCCTCAAATCCATATTTAAAATCCCCTTTTATCGGCCATCGGCCGATTTGGGGTAATTTTTTAAAAATTTAGATTTAAAACATAAAATATATATTTTCAAAAAAAAATTTTCATATCAAAATACGCGCCATAAAATTTGGCAAAAACTAGTCCATATCAAGAATTAATCCTAAGTGGTCGATTTTGGCCCAAAGTCGATTCGTGGACACCCTAACCATAGGGGATATCGAGAAATTGTTTTTTACATTCAACTGCCAACTAAAAAAGCTCAATGGAGAAATGTTTTATTTTTCATCGGACTACCGGTCCACTGGTAACCGGAGATATATTATATATTTTCAATCAAAGATTGTTTTTATTCGACGTTTCGGCTAAACAGCCATTATCAGTGTGAGAGATTTGGATGAACAGGAATCGAAAGTTGAATTTTTTTTAGCGCGAAATCAGGTTTCAATAATTAGCGAAATTACAATTTAAAAAAATATAAATGTGCATTTTTTGCGAAACTAAGTAATCGAGCCTCAGATAGGGTACTAAGTTATAGCTCGATCACGTTATAGAATTGTCCGGAATAATACAGACACATAGAAATGGTAGGCATTTATGTGGAACCTGTATATTCAGAGACGGTTTTTTGAGTGTTATAAGCAGTCCCTCGAACGTTTTTCGGAAGCTTTGAAAATTTAGATTTTTTACTACAACTGAAAAATGGCTTTCGAAAAACTTTCGTTGGATAGACTTAGGTGCGTGGTCTGGTTCAACACTATATTTAATTTGAAATTTTTCAATATATTTTGGACAGGTTTTTATATGTAGATGTAAAACACCATCTTTATTACGGCGATGTTGTAAAATTCGTTCGTGTAAGAGTTGTTGAGTTTCCCCTATATAAGTGGCTTCACAGGGACATAGGTAATCNGCAAAAAATGCACCTTTATATTTTTTTAAATTGTAATTTCGCTAATTATTGAAACCTGATTTCGCGCTAAAAAAATTAAACTTTCGATTCCTGTTCATCCAAATCTCTCACACTGATAATGGCTGTTTAGCCGAAACGTCGAATAAAAACAATCTTTGATTGAAAATATGTAATATAAGTTATAATAAATATTCACTTTATTAAAACCAATTTTATGAAGATTTCTCAAACAACCCAAAAAACCACTTTAAAGATAAACCATTGATCTCGGTATTATACATATGCATAACTTTAGTACCATTCACTCTAGACAACTAGTTAAGTGCGGTTTACCAGTAGGCCCTTGAGTTGTCTCGAAATCCGATTCGGACCAATTTTATTTTATGATTCACTAGTTATTTTTGCTCAGTTTGATCTATCTAAGAACTTAAGGGCCTCGGTGCATTTTGGCAGATTTGCACTTTTTCAATTTTTTTTGTCTTCATGGAAAACTTTTTGCCACTTCATAATTTTCGAATAAAAAGTTTTTCAAACGTAAGTTACCACTTTTGAGCTAATTTTGTCAAATCTGATTTTTTTCAGATCGATTATGTTACTTTATAAATCGTCTTTAAAATAAACACTTTAAAAACGCGCGTTTGCCACTTTAGGTGCCTAAATCACATTTAAATTTATTTTTCGTTTTTTATTAATTAGAAACTTCAAAAAATGATGTCGACCACAATCGAAAATTAATATAATTTTATTTTATATGATTTGTACGTCAAAATCGAAAATTAAAATTTCCTAAAAAAGACGAAAAAAACGAAATTTTAGCACATCGAAAGAAATATTTATTTTCATGACTTTAATTTATTTTATTTCACGTGTTGGATGGGTCGGCTTACCAATTAGTTAAGTCTCGGTGTGAAATTTTTTTAATTTTTGATGAATGAGGGCTTAAGTATATTTCGCGCAAACCGTATTTTCGTTAAAAAAGAATGATTCAGAGTATAAACAAGAGCGAAGAACACAAAACGTAGACATGTTTAATATAGTGAAAGTAAGCATTCCTAATACTTTCAGCTAAGGATTCAAGAAAATAAGATTGAAAATTTGAACCAGAAATGAGGAAAATTTTCAAAATATTTCCAAAAAGTTTTGACCAAAAATCTCAAAAAATGTCATATTGATTTTCAAATAACATATAAAAAATATGTGGTCACTACGCGAAAAGTTAAGGTTTCCATATTGAAGAGTTTTTTTCGTTGATTTTGAAACAAATAATGCAAAAATATTTGAACACAAAATAAGGCATTTTTTTGATAATGTTTGGAGCTTTTTCAAAAATTTCTCATATTTGTCGAATTCGAAAAGTTTAATTCGAACTCAAAATTTTCTTTAAAAGCAATAATTCGGAAATTTTGTATTTACAAAAGTTGCCTGGATTATGAAACATCATTTTGATGGTATATTGAGAAGAATATATAAACCCAGTAAACCCCAGTAAACCCCATGTCCGCGGATATCCGTATCTGTCAAAATGCACCGAGGCCCTTAAGTAAAAAAGAGAGAAAAAAGAGGGAAAAACTCACGCAAAGGGAACGATTTTTGGAATTTCAGAGGCTTCCTACGGTGAGACAAATGCAGACTGGATATACATAAGAAAGATCTATCTTTGATATCGGGATTCCATTAGATAGTTCAGTACCACTTCCACCAACCATCTGATTAACCGCGGTTAAACACGAGTCCCTCAGCTTTTTTCAAAGAAACAAGGATCCTAGAGCTTATATCGGAAAATTTTGAAATTCGGCGAGAATCCGGAAAATTGTCTGAATTTTATTGAACCGGTTCTGTTTTTTCGATTTTTGCCTCAGGGGCAATCTGGTTCAATGCGTCGAAAAAGGTTTTTTTTTCGACGTTTTGATAAAAGGCTTTTTCAGTGGAAATGCAAGAAAGGTCAATTTCGGAATGTAACAAGCTCAAAGGGTGATGAACATTGAATCGATATATTTTTGAATTTTCGCCTGATTGGCTGTAAATCGACAAAAAATGCGCGAAATCGACAATTTAGAATATGAAGGTGAGAATAAGAAAATTCAATGCCACCAAAAGATTCCTTGGATACGGTTTGCTGGAAACGATATTGGCAACTATGGTCTGATTTTGAACAAAGCGGATTCTAGAATAAAATTAAAGTTTTTCATCAAAATTATTTTCTGATCTCTAGAATCGTTTCGGTTCGAAATTAGACCATAGTTGATTATATCGATTCCAGCAAACCGTACCCAAGGAATCTTTTGATGGCATTTAAATTTTCTAATCCTTACTTTTATATTCAAAATTCTCGATTTTGCGCACTTTTTTGTCGATTTAAAGCCAATCAGGCAGAAATTTTAAAAAGAACAACCGATTTGATGTTCACTGCCCCTTGGCCTTGTTACATTCCGAAAATGACGTTTCTTGTATTTCTACAGAAAAAGCCTATTATCAAAACGTCTAAAAAACACCCATTTTCGGCACATTCAACCAGATTGCTGATCCCTGAGGCCAAAATCGAAAAAAAGCTCCTATTCACTAAAATTCAGACAATTTTCTGGATTTTCATCTAATCCTGAAACTTTCCGATATAAGCTCTTGGATCCTTGTTTCTTTAAAAAAAACTGAGGGACTCGTGTTTAACCGCGGTTAACCAGATGCTTGGTGAGAGTGGTACTAAACTATCTAATGGAATCTCGAGATCAAAGATAGATCTTCTCAATGTATGTTTCAAAAATTTCCAGTTCGCATTTGTCTAATCGTACAGAGCCCCTGAAATCCCAAAAATCACTACCACCACCCCCTTAATCACTATCACCACCCCCTTAAGTTAACTATTCCGATTTCAAACCCTTTTTTTCATTAAATTATAACCACTACCTCAGATTCAGTCCCGACCGCTACAATACCAAAACGCTTCAATCGCGTCCACCATCAATGATGATTTTCTGATAAATGCACATTGTTAATTTTGATCCACTTTTCATATCCTGTTTAACTTCTAAAATGTCATATTTTGAGACATTTTTTCGCTTAAAGGGGGTATACGATTTTGATTTGACATTTTCTCGGTGAAATTTACTGAAAACTAAGAGCTCATGAGAAAAACTGAACATGCTAATTTGTAGATCTATTTTTAATCTTACGAAAAAGTGTATCAAAAATTATTTTTGACCATTACACCAATAGTTACAGTATCGTATCAAAGTGACATTTTCCAAACTGCAAAATCTATCTCCTCCCAGACGGTATATCAAATTGAGCTCAAATTTTCACAGATTACGTAACTGTAGTATGGTAATCTTTTGAGACAAGCTTTTTTGATCTTGCGACTGAACAATTCTAGAACGCCAAATAACTGACGATATTTTACAATTTCACACTTCAAAATCTATCTCTACCAAGGATATATTTGCGAAATGGCTCAAATTTTTATTAAGTAACCCCCAGATCATTTGTAAGAGATTAAGACCATTTTTTTTTGCAATTTCCAGCTTTAAACTCGAAATTTTATTTTTCTGGTCATTTCCAAAAAAATTTCCGAAAAAAAAGAGCTTCGATTTTTTCGAAAGAAGAGTCAAAAGTAAGTCAGTGAAACACTGATGGGAAAGTTGGCTTACGTCAAGTCGATATTTTTAAGTTTTAGTGGTCAAATTTGAGCAAACGTTATTTTTTAACTTCATCTTTTAAAAAATACTTAGAAAAAATACAAAAATTTCGAAATTTTTTGTTTGATGATTGGGTTCTCAGTACACTCAAGTATCACCCCGTATCAATTTGGAGCATTTTTAAGGCCTGTATTTAATCAGAGTCGTATACCTCCTTAACGGGTCATGAAGTGTGTATGTATTTTTAACTAATTGTGATGTTAAATTAGCTCCGAATAATTTAATTGGTGCGTAAATGTATGAGAATTTGCAAATAATGCCCTACTTCCCAAAAAATACTTATCATATCGCAAATCTGTATAAGTAATTTATGTAAAAGATTTCGTGCTCTATAAGATTGGGAAACAAACTATCCCAGATTTTATGATTTCAACATTTTAACAACCTTTGCGAAAAATTATGAAAAACAAATATAATTTCCTTCCTTTTTACACGCCTTGCCCAAATGAACCTCAATTATTTTGTTTAACAGGGTAGCGGTCGTAAAATTGTACCTTTGTACTCCACTTCACCGGAAAACAAAACTGCTTCTTAACTTTTGAGAATAGCCATTTTGTAGATCTGTCTCTGATCTACAAAAATAATGGATCAGAATAATTTTTGGCTGGCCCTGGTGACCACCATGCGTCGAGTTCTAGAACGCCTGATCAAATTTCAAAATACTACTCCTTCTAGAGCTCGCATACGATTGACTCAAACTTTGCATCATGAAGCACGGTAACAATTATGCTCGTAATTTGGGGAAAGCACATTTTGAAGTTTCGGGCTAATATTTTCTAGAACTGCCAAAAACCGCCTAATTTCAAGGTTTTCGCTCTTCAAAGTATTACTCCTCCTGGGTTTTATTTCAGATTGCAGTATTAAATTCAGTAAAGTTGGAGAAATATGTTTTGGTTCTTTTTGAAAACCAGATTTTCGAAATTTTATGTTTAATTTTAGAGAATCGCATTTCAGTAAACCGGACGTGAAAACTAGGAAAATTAAAGTCGTCAGATTTACTCGAGGGTACCATCAAATTGAAGCTTAGGTGATGTCGAGAAGAAGATCTGCTTACAACTTTTTGACATTTTGAGTTGTTCTGGTCAAATATTAGGTTTTTATGTTTTGCTGAGACAATCACTTAGAAAAATTATCAAAAAATAAAAATTTCTATTTTATTTTAAATTTTCATAATTTTATACAATCAGTTTATGCTTTTTTATCGTTGTCGGAACATTTGGTGCTATTTGTTGACTTTTGAGTAACTTAAAAACAGTCCGGCCGCTACCCCTCCAAGAATATTTTTTAATCGAAATTTGAAAATCCTCGATATCAATAAACAAATTCATGTACATGTATTATCAGTGAAACTTGCTGATAATAAAAATAAAAAAAATTATATTTCATCATCGCGACCAAACAAGTGTGTCTAGTTTTCAATATAATTTTGAGGCGATTCTCAGAAAACGAGTATTATCGACATAAACTGGTAAAAATACCGCTTTTTAAAATTATTTTTTCGCTATTTAAACTTTTTTTGAAATTTCAGTCCGAATCTCCAAAATCGTTTGACTGATAGAGAAAACAGCTCTAAAGCAGTTTTCAAGCTATTTTGCTCTTATCTGATGCAAAATTCAGACTCAGTTTTACTCCCATAAGAGTTGCCTAGGGGTTTGAGTTGAAAAAAATCATTAAATGTCCTCTGAAATTGACTTGAAAGAGTGAAATAGAGCAGACTAGAGCAGAGTCTGCCGATCCCTGCTTCAGAATACTCTCAAATCGAAACTTGACCTTCGAAGAATAATATTATATATTCGTTCCTGGGTATAAGATATTATTATATTTGGAGTATAAATTCTGTTGTTTAATTCATGGCAAAAAACCCTTTTGTGAAAAATTTCAAATAAATTTCAAGTAATGTTTTTTCTGGAGGTTAAATATACCTTTATCACACTTTTGTAAATATCCCGGCCCTGCTTAGCAAAGTGTGATTAAGGAATAAATTTAAGAAACGACCAATGCATTTATTCTCTACAGAACTTTTTGACAATTAAACCTTGAATACAAGCAATCTTCTGATATTGTACATATTAAATGGTACCAGACTAAGGTGACCAGTGGCTTATCTTCACAGCAATATTTAAAAACGAAAAACATTTCTTCACAAAATTGAACAAAACGGAAATTCCGTTTCTTATTTTGTTTCAGATTCACTCTATTGAGCTTTGGCCCTCGAAAATATTTCGCGACGCGTGCAAACCCCACACTTCCGAGACAAATTGAAAACTACTCGAATAATCGAAATCATTTTTGTTCGAGTCAGAAGTACTTGTTGATATATTGAAAAATTTTTAAAGTTCAGGTATCTATAAAATATTTTATAAGAAAATCTGATTATTGGTGGCGCGAAAAAACAGGTGGCTGGAATTTTTAAATGATGGTTAATTTCAAACCCGTTTTTCAAAGGATTTTTTGAAGATATGATCAATTCACCTGTGTTCACAAGGTACAAATTGGGGCTACAGAATCTGGAAATAATTTCTTTAAATCATAGAAAGGCCGCAAATTTGATGCTAATAAATTTTCGTGGAAAGATCGCGAATTTGATTTTCATTCAAAGAACCTTTTCAACGGCATATTATTTCGAGGGTTCATGCTCTTTCATTTGACCAAACCATTTTCAAAATTTCCAACCCTAGATCAAAAAATTATGATTTTTTCAGAATATCAATAATAATATTTTGATTTTTGCCCTAAGTGCATCAAAAAAAGTCATTAAAAGTAATACTTTTTAACTTTTATTGTTGTTCTTTCAACGTTTCGGATTTTATTATTGTGTTATTATTTACAAAATAAAAAAACTTCAAGTTCAAATTTATCAATTGTAAAGAAAATGTGATCTAGATGTTTTTTCTTGTTAAGAGGGTACTGGTCGCTGGTTTTGTGAGCCCATTTATAAATTCTATAAAATGACCAGGAGTAATAACAAAGTATACTAACGACCAAATCATCGAAACAATTTCCCGAAATTTTCGCGTTTTTTCGTTTTTTTTCTAAGTATTTTTTTCAAAATGACCTAAAAATTATTAAGAAAATAACATTATTACAGCACCAAGGCAAACCGTAACGGTTTAACCGTTAGTCCGGACGAGAGTTCAAAGCAAATTTAGAATGTGATGAGGTCCATTCTCGCTTGATATCTCAATTTAACTATCTATTTCAGGTTTTTATTGAACGAAATCGAATATTTTCGAACCTATTTCTTAAACCCACATATCATGGTATATTTAAAAGAATGTTGTTCAAATTTTGAAAACTGGTCATAAGTTATGACTCATAAGCTCTTCGAAAAAATATTTTGAAGCAGAAAAGATATCAGCTTAACCCTCAGTTAAAGCTTTCCGTAGTATATAATAAAACAGATCCTAATTTTTAGTCAAAAAGCGTACCCTACAAATCAGTGGGTGGATAGTTTTTCGGGTTCGAGTCTTCGAACTTCGAGACCCGAAAAACTAAATAATTGCCAAAATGTAGCTTTTCGGGTTTTTGGTGAAATTAACGAAAAGTTGGAAATTTCCTGAAAACTCGTGACTGATGGACGTAAAAATACAAAAACCAGTAAACATTTTCAAAACATTTTAAGAAAAATCGAATTTATCCGAAAAAGTCTTAAGTGATGGTCGGAAAGTTACAAAAACCCGAAAAACTAAATCGGAACCCGAAAAACTATCTACCCCAAATCAGTGGTGTTTTTAAACCAAATGGAAAGTCAGTTGTGATCAAAATCTCCTCCGTTGAAAAACCTTTTAGATTAGTTATGTTTTCAAAATCAGTAAAATTGCAAAATTATGGATACAATTAAAAATAACCCTAAGCTCATTATTAAATACATTTAACAAATCAAAGGGTTTGGCTCGACCACCTTCTTAAACTCAGCTTTCGGGACAATCCTTTCAATTTCAAAATCACTTTTATCATCATGAAAGTTATTCAGCGGATATCCTGCCGAGATGAAGAAAACCCACAAAATGAAGCGTTTCCCGCCGAGAACAAAACGCGTGTTGTTCTTACAGGTGTCGATTAAAACAGATGTAATTATTTTTTTATATTCAAAATTTTTCATTTATGTAAACATTGATGCGTTTTCAAGTTCAAAAGTGTTCGTTTGAGTTTTAATAAATAATTTCGTTTATAATTTCTCGTTTGCCGATAATATAGTTCGATATTTAACAGAAAGCATTACAAAAAGCTTGGCTCGACCTCTTTCCCTTAAAATCAGCTTTTAAAAATCTTTTCGTTTGGTGAGTGCACTTTCATCATGATAGAAGTTATTCAGAGTATAACCTGCAAAGATGAAGATAACCTCCCTAATGAAGGGTTTCCCACCGTGAACAAAACTCAAGTATATGATATGGATTACAGAACCTCGGAAGACAGAGTCAGAAATTTCGAAAATTTCGGAATCTGAGCATATGATTGAATGAACCCTTCCAAATCTGACCAATGAACTCAGCCTATCCTGCAATCCGGGGTTTTTGATTGGGTGCTACTATCCCGCGTTGTTTGTATCATTCAAATATTCAGGATTTGTCTTCTGAGGGTTGGTTGTCGATATATCGTATATCAGACAGGTGTTTCATATACAGACAGGTGTATAAGGACAGTATCTATTTTTTCATCAAAAGTTATCATTTTTTCATATTTTGAATACAAGGGCAAGTTCAAAAAGGTTCGTTTGATTAATAATACCTGATCCGGTACCAAATTAACTTTTTGGTCATTTTGATTGACGTCAAATTTCGTTTAAGTTTTAAATCCATTCAAAATTGTAATATTTTTAAACCAATTCCCGTCGTTTATTTTGGACAATCTATTACAAAATTTGTGTCTAAAATGCTATATTTTCCATAAAATAATAACATATTTATCTCCATTGTCGTCATTATTCGTTTTTTCGTGTTCACAGACACCCTTTTTCAGCCCAATTTTCTCCGAGAAGACTATTATTTTACAAATGTGACGTTATCAGGATGATTATATATCAGAAATTTTATCGACGATCTAATTAAAATTAATTGAAACATATCATTAATCCATATTAATTTCAATGCACTTTTAACCGTCGGACATCGGACACTGATGAGAGCTCATAAGATACATGTCACAAGGGCAGGAGAATAGTAAGTATGCGGTCTTTAAAAATGTAATATGGGATATTTATCACGAGAAAATACCGGGCATATAAATTGCCCGGAATTGGAAAAGCACCATCTATTTTTGAGCGATCAAAGTTAACTTCTCAAGTTTGAACTTATTGGTGAATTTCAAAGGTAATGGTTTTTGATGATATGATTGTTAAAAAAAAATCGATAACCTTGTTGAGTCACAGAAAATAATTTTTAAAGCCAAAACCCTACGTCAGTCATGTCAAAAAATCGGTCAGAAATGTCTTTTAAAGCTAAAAATAGAAATAGCTTCGATCTTTTTCACGTATCTTACTCATTTTGAGTTCGACTGAATTTTTTAGTGAGCCTTTCGAATCAAAAATGACGCGGGCGTTATTCCTACGTTATTTGAATTTTTACCTCAAGGGTCAGTAAAGGGCATAAAGCTCGAATATCTCAAGAGGACCATCAGTTATGGTCCATTACTTTTGAAATTCACCATCTTACAATTGAAAAAACCTTGATTATCAAAATTAACTGGTGATTTTGATGGTCAATTATACGGGTAACTATTTGAAAGCCTTCAAAATAAGCTTTTGTTTCCAGCGATTTGTTGGCTTTGGGGATCTTTGAGACGTCAAATGAATTTTGAAACTGCCTGGTTTACTGTGACATGTATTCAATATTATTTTCAAAAATTTCGTGATCAGACTCTATTTATCGACTCTATTCACTTCAGACTCTTTTTATTGACAATTCTGACTATAAGTTAACAAATTCTTTTATTCTCAATAATTTACTTTTTTCATCTAACACAAGTAAACCTGAGGAAGAAACATATCAAAAATTTATTCTCGGACAACTGGGGACTTTCGGTCAAATGAGCCCTACAAAATAGAGCCTTCGTCTGTAGTTATTGTTTTCAAAATCGTCAATTTCATTAGTTCATCAAAAATCCTCACATTTTTTCAAGTTTAAGCCAAATCGCGGCCTAATTTATTTTTTTTTCAAATTTTTCTAGGTTTCGAGGAAAACAATCAATTTTCGAATTTACACAAGGAATACATTTTAAATTACTGCAAAAATTTGGAAACCAGTTTTTCTTCGAATGAGCAATTGATTGATTTTTCTTGGTGTGAAAAAATACGTCTTTGAATATATTTCGAAAAATTGGCTTCAATTCATGTTAAAAATTAAATGCAATAGTAGAAATCATGATGAAATCATCTTATTTATAACTCAATTTAATTTTGTAAAACTGAAATTACTTCAGTGAAAATAATTAATATCTATTTAAACGAAAAAGGTCGAAATATGCTCATACTTTCAAATTCATATTAAATTCCGATTCCATGAAAATAAATTTTTATAATTGACATGAAATAAGATGCTATTTCCAATTAGTAATCAAGAATAACAAAGCTCCAAACGCTTGAACCTGCTGATCCCGGTCGTTCAAAGCTGTCGCAAAATATATTTCAGGTGCATAGAATCCTTTTCACGGTAAAAGTATTTGGAAGGGAGCTATTTGTCAAACGCACCTCTCCCTAGCGCCTCGCGTGTCGGATGAACCGACTGTCGTAAGGGGGTGACCAACCAGACTATTAAAGTTTTTATCTTTACGAAATAGATCATATCAACAGATTAATTCGACAGAAAAAACACATTTGCTATAACTTAGTTATAAAAAAACAACCACGAAATCTTTGGATAGAGATCTTGAAGAGAATAAGCATCAATAAAGGTACTTGAGAGCTTTTTGTCAGATTATTAGTTAGATATTATTTGTAGAAAAAAATAATTTAACGATTATTTTAGTATGAGTGCCACACAAATGTATTATGGTGTAGATTTTAATGCCGAACAAGTTCAATTACCGCATCAGTATCCCTACTACGTTTCTCAACAAATCAGTAAGTAAAATAAAATAAAACATTTATATCTTTTTGATTTCTAGAAGTCTCGAAAATATAAACTGCAATAGATTTCGTTCTCTTTGAGCTCTAGTGTACCCAAACCCATTAAAAAGGATCAAAATAAAAAAATTTAATAGTGAAACTTGAGAAATTTAATCTTGAAAATTACGAAAATTTGAATACACATCAAAGAGTTTCTGGATCATTTTTTCATATAAAAATTTCCAATTTCGTGCTGAAATTTAGTGGATCACCATATTTTTATTTTTTTCTCCGAATTCACACTTTTTTCATGTTTAGCTCCTGATGATTTGATTTTTCAAATCTAATTGAAGCCTTTTTCGAAAAAAATTTACGGAAGAAAAATTTAAGCTTCATTGGAAACGTTGAGTTCTAAATAGTATCACTTCCTTTCTTCAAAATTTTTAATTGAAAATATAAAAATTTATTTAAAAATATTATTTTTTTATTACATTGATTTGAAAATAGTAATTTTTAATTTTTGTTCATATTTTTTAATTCAAAATTCTCTAGAATACTTTGCGGCTCCTGTGATTTCAATATTCATGAAAAAATGATTTTTGATTCGAATTAACCCTTTTTTTTAGACTGGGATCCAATGGGTTTTATGCCACCTCGGCAAGAAGAGCCTGCTACCACGCAACCTATTGACTATTCATACGCCCCTCATGATTCGGGTGTATCCTTCACCGATTGTTCTGTCGGATCTCCCGAGTACAACGGTAATTCTTCGAGCAATTCTGAGACAAATTTGTCCGATGCCGAGCAAAAAATAGACGTTTGCGTTTCGGATGAAGTAGGCGCATTTTCACCAAAGAATGAAAAAATCGAGCTAGCTCATCCAAATTCCGCAAGTTCTCCAATTATTCAACCACAACCAATTTCTTACCCAGCTGAAAATGAACAAAACTTACAAAATTTCCAGCAAAGTTTCTTCTACGAACATGCCCATCTTTTTCAACAATATGAAGAACAACAGCAAAATCTTATTCAACAACAACAAGCACAAAATCAACAGCCTGTCGGTCCAAAATCACCGGTAGATTCACCAGTTAAACCGCTGATTGAAGAAGTTGTTCGTCAAAGATCCCGAAAGAGTGACAACCGTGAGTTTTATTTTTTGGAACATTTTAAGCTCGTTCTCACCCTAATGAGCAAACATTAATTTGCTACAGAAATTAGCATGAATGACAATTTTTCCACATCCTTTTTCCGCATCATTAATTCAGGATTGAGTCGGAAATCCTAATTTTCAATCATTGTTTTTGCACCGCGACAAAAAATATTTTTCATGTATACAGACCTAATTGTGCATTTTATTTACACGCGAAACAAATTGACAGTTTTGTCCGTCAGGCCTCATTAGCTTTTGAAATTGTGAGAAAATGATGATTTTTTTGGGTCAAAATTTTTCTTGATTTGATATTAATCTGATTTTTAGAAGGGAAAGAATGCGTTAATTGTGCAGCTACAACAACACCTCTATGGAGACGGGATGGAAATGGAAACTATCTTTGTAACGCTTGTGGACTTTATCATAAAGTAAATGGACACAATAGACCACTTATCAAGCCTAAAAAACGATTGGTAAGTCGAATTCAAAACTATAAAATGAAAGAAAAGGGAAGCTTTTCTCTCCTTTCTTAAAATAACATGAGCATTTTACGGAAAGTGAAAGAGAGGATAGCCCTTTCCTATAAATAATGATTAACCCTCATTTTTTAAATTGAGTGACTAAAAAAGGTGGAATTAGGAGTTAAACTAGCATTTTGAAAAATTGAGCAATTTAACATAAGACAAATATTAAATTTTTGAAGATCTCATTCCAAAAAATTTAAACATCAGCCCTAAATTTTCAATCATTTGAATTTTTAATCATTTGCAAATTAAAAAAAAAATTTCAAATTATTCGAAAACCGAAAAATTTGTTAATTTATGCAATTTATTTCGAAAATAAAGGCAATTAGATAAAACTAGTCGATATTTATTACAAATTGAAATTTTTGCAAATTTCATTCATCTCGAAAATTTGAGAATATTTTTTATCAACTTTTTAAAATGTCAATAATTATAAGTTTTTTGATCAATTTTTTTTTAATTATATTGATCATTCTTAGCAAAAGAATAATTTTATATTACTTATTTCTGGAGTTTATATTTTTCATGACATTCGAAAAATTGTCAAAACATTTTAAACATTGTGCTTAAACTTTTAAATTGTTCATTTTCACCAACTTATTTATTGAATTTTAGACTCAAAGTCGCCGACAAGGAACTGTATGCAAAAATTGTTCAACCACCCAGACTACTCTTTGGAGGCGCAGCACCAGCGGCGACGCAGTTTGTAACGCCTGTGGACTCTATCAAAAACTGCATGGGGTAAGTCGCCGCTTCCGAGGTTATCTCCATCGAGCCTCTTATCTTTTTATTTAGAAAATACTTTTTTTCAATTAATGAATTTTTTTTTGGGAAATCTTGGTACAAATAGTTCAGTTAAAATGTTTTATGGTTCATCTGGGCTGTTACCAAAAACAATGAGCACGGAATTTCATAAATAAAGTCGTATAATTTCTTCATTTAGCCTCACCGAAAAACTTAGAGAAATCAGTTTTAGATTTTTTCTGCAAATGTTGATATTTTCAACCGTTATTTAAGATTTTTTGAAACATTCATAATATTACCGTTGATATCATTGTGCTAAGTGAATTCAGGCAAACAAAATTCAGGCTCAATTTCTTTTATCCGTTTAAGACGAATTTCGACCGATCAACGAGCGCCATTTCTTTTCTCATTTCAATAATTTACGAAAACTTAATTTATAATCAATTAAAATTCTAATAAAATGAACCTTTTCGCCTTGTTATAATTCATCTCGAGACAGCCCAGAGCTCAGTAAATCTGAAGTTTTTTCTCAAATCCCTGAAGATGTCTTCATTTTTGACATAATCAGCATTTGTCAAATTTTCAGAATAATTTTTTTTTGTAAAATTTTTTATAATATTTATATTTTTATTCAAATTTTTGTATATTTAACGTTTAATTTTTAGGTTTCTCGCCCAATCACCATGAAAAAAGACGGAATCCAAACCCGCAATCGAAAAATTTCTGCAAAATTGAAAAAAATGAACGCTGGAAAAGTCGAAAACATGATTAACCACTCGATGGTAGCAATGGGTGAGCAACATATTCTCCCAATGTCTCAAAATTCTGAGGCCCTCCGACTTTTTGGATACAACAACCCGATCCCTCCAATGGCACATTCGGCGGCGCATTATCCGTATCAATTCCAACACCCGATTCACTTTCAATAGAATTCAAAAAAATTCAGAAAATATTATTTTTTCCTCAGCCACTGCCCAATGTATACATAATTTTCCATGTAAAGCATTTTCAAAAAAACGTATTTATTTCCTTGAACATAATCAGAACCAGCTATAATAAGAAGACTGATTTTCTTCTAATAAACTAAGCTTTTTTGATTATGACTGATTCAGTGTACATTCTGATGAATAGTATTTATTCATGTCAGTATTTCATTCTGTTTTTTGTTGCATGAAAAACTTAATAAAAAACTTAAAATTACGAAAATTGAATTAATTCTGCAGATAAATCTGTATCCTTACAGTAGGGTTGTAAAAGGGGTTGTGGAAAAGGTTGTAAAAAAATTTCAAAAATTCTTTTTTCGAGTAGCCAACCTTAGCCAATGTTTCTGAACATATCATCCAAGGCAGGTCCGGCTGAACTTTCATAAAAAAAATCACTTAATTTAGTTGCTTTTAGCGCATTTGCTGGTCAAAAAAACCCCGATTTTACTATTTTTAGTGATAAATTATCATTTTTTCGAAAAAATATATATTTTCAAAAAAATATTCATATCAAAATACCCGCTATAAAATTTGGCACAAACTAGTAAAAATTAATTCTAACCGGTCGATTTTGGCCGAAAATCGATTGGTGGACACCTTATCATATGCTCATGACTTAATGCCCATATTGTCGTGCCAAGGGCTTTTATTTATAATTTGTGACCCTAAGTTCTGTTAATATTAGTATCCTTGTTTCAAAATTTTTCATATGTCGAAGTCTTAAGCCTTAACAAACAACGAAAAACTGATTTTTAAAAATCCTTATATTTTCTTATTTTGCTCTCTACTGCCTTCTGGTGTTATTTTTCGATTTAAAAGTACTTTTCGCTATTTTTGGTTTGAATATTTTAAACTTAATAATATCGCCTCAGGGTTGATTACCCCTTTATGATAACCGACTTTAGACTCGATACTGTTATTACTGACTTAGAACCAATCTCGCCCTTAAGGGGGTAGCAGCGATGTGGAAGACTGGCGTCAATTTAACTTACGAAAATAATTAGTTGGTTTATTTTTTTGTGCTTATTATCGTTAGCTGAACCACAATAAATGTGTATCAGCTCATTAAAATCATTTTTTATCTATTTAAGGAACGATTTGAGTTCAAACTTTTATTTTATAATTCGTAAAATTTTCGAAAAAATTCAAAGCATTATGAAAATTTTAAGCATTTTTCGGCCAAAATTTTTTCTGATTAATTTTATGAAATTTGTGAATAAAAACGAAAAAAATAGCCACTTTAACTTTTTTCATGCATGTCTACATATTTTCTGACTGCTGTTTGAAAAATCATGAAATGTTTTTTTGTCATTTTGTTGTCGACTCTNAAAAAGCTGTTTTTATCCATTTTTCATGGAAAAAAAACTTCCATATTGAATAAATTTCTTCATGTGGATAATTATTCTCCCACTAATTAGTGCATTACACCTGACAATGTCCGAAGTTTATAAATATTGCTTTCAAAAAAAATTCTCACATCGGGTCAAGTTGGAAATGGAATCATAATGAAAAGTGGTTTTTGATGTTTTTACAGATACTTAAGTATGTAAAAAGTTTAAAAATATAAACGTTTGCAAGTATGGACACTTTCCTTTTAGATAAAAAATAATATAAAAATTTTTCACATTTTTTTCTTTCGAAAATTGCTCCGAAAAAATGTACGAATCTGCCACATCGCTGCTACCCCCTTAAAAATAACATACTGCCCCTGGGTCATTCTACGACATAAAAAAATCCTGAAAACTTTTTTTATAATAACGAAGATTTCCATCTATAAAGTGGATGGGAGGGGATGGAATTGGGGATAAAAAGGGATAGATTGGGGATGACATCCCCTCAGAATCCATCCCTATCTGATCCCTATCCCATAAAGGAGCTCTATGAAAAATATGTACAGTAGTTTTCTAGTATAATTGATAACATTGTCTTAGGTTTTTTGAGACATGTCACATGTTATTTGAAGTTTTTTTTAATTCATTAAAACTAATAAATTGATAAGCTTTCGATGTATTAGATCTTTTTCAAATCAGAATTAAGCGTATGAGAAATTATTCTCGCAGGTGAAGAAAAGGTAATTTCTGCGCTCAGAATAACTTTGAAATATTACGCCTCGAAATTGGGTTATTAAAAATTACTTTTTGTTAACCTGCGCGAATAATTTTCCATACTCTGTATTCTGATTCGAAATTGATCTAATACATCGAAAGCTTATCAATTTTAAAGTTTTTATGATTTTAAAAAAACGTCATTGATCACATTGTTTTTTTTTAGGAATTCTGCTCAAGATGTTTTGGTAACAAACTCTCTTATAAAACTTGAAATTGTAACCGATTCGAACCCTACACCTAATTTAACACCGTCATCTTTGTGAATTCAAACGTTTTCATTGGCACAGGTTAGTCTCGAGTCGAGACCGCTTAAAAAAGACAAAATGTCGATTTTTTGAAAAAATCACATCATTTTGGCAAAATTTAAAAAATTTGAATTACGGCAGTGCTTAAATTACACTCAAACGTTCGCTATTACATAGGCGCACATTTTCGATGTAAAATAAAATTCAAAAAAGTTTCGGCAAAAATAGTGAAGGCCAATACAAAAACCAAAAAATGTGTGTTTTTAATGAAAAATACGTAATTGCGACAAAAATTATATTCAAAATGTGGTGGATTGACACTTAAAACATAACTTATTCAGAGACGCACATATTACTCAAAAAATCAATAAAAAATATTCATGAATAAATAGATATGGCTTATTCAAGTATGAAAAATATCAATTTTTAAGAAAATAACATCATTTTGGAAAATTTTGACCAGCTGGTGCATCCGATAATCAAGCAAAAAATTTTTCCTTTGCAGAAAACCCTTCGCTGTCGAGTCAATTTATGTTATTTCTGATTCCGTTATTTCAACGTTCGTGAGAACCCAGGGACTAAAAGGTCACTTTTCGCACTTTTTTTTTGAAAAAAATTTCAAAACCAAAAAAAATCCTGCGTCTTAAAATTACCAGAAATAAATTCTCTACAAGATAGCTTAAACACATTGAAACTTATTTTTGACTTTTTAAATTTCTTATTTCAAATTGTCATAATGTCCACAAAAACTAAGGGTAAAAATCTTATATAGTTCTTTACAAAAGCTCCAAAACTATCACCAATCGTATTTTCAGTTTTAGTATAAGATTTAAATCTGATTTACAGCCCTAACGTTTTTTCGGCGACACAACCCCTTAAATTAAAATAATGGCATCATGAATCATGCATCTGACCAATATACAGTGGGTGAGACCAATTGGCAACACACGAGCTTTTGGCAAAAGTGTTGCCCATTCCCTCTTCCTGTTGCCCATTGGCATCATTTTGGCATCAATTTTGGCCTAATTTGGCATCAATTCGCTTAAAGTATTTGCGCCATTGGTCTCCATCCACTGTAATTACACTAACTTTAAACCGTATCCGTACGAATTGTATCGTGCAACGAAACAGTTTGTGGTTATTTATTAATTTTAAATTTTCTTCAGACGGTTTCTAACTTCACCTTGGCGCTTGTTTAAACCGTTAAAATAGGCGCTTAATTCTCCTCACTATAGTTTGAAAATCGCTCAACCATGCCCTCGGGAAACGAAAACAGTATCGTCGATCACTCCACCATTCCATCATTAGCCAAAACAAATGTAATAAAATTCGTATTTTTATTAAAATTATAGAACTGGGTTACGGGTCTGTGTCTAAGCCAATCAGAGGCAGCATTTTAAGCCAATCACAGAAATGTGCTTCAAGGCATATATATATTTTAAACCTCTAAAATGAATTTCTGCCGAAACTTTTTATTTTTTTTGATGATATGTAATGTACCCCAGGTATCCTGCTTTGTAATATGTAAGGGGAAAGAGAACAGCCGTAAGAACTTTTTCTATAATTTCTTTCAATTTACCCAAAATCCGCCCACGCAAATCAAAATTTTAAAATTTAAAATGGCATTTTCGATCAAAAATATTGAGATTGGGAATTTGACCAGATGAAATCAAATGATCACCATTTCTCAATTGACCCGCCTATCGGTTCG
The DNA here is from genome assembly GCA_004367855.1 of Oikopleura vanhoeffeni. NCBI lineage: Eukaryota > Metazoa > Chordata > Appendicularia > Copelata > Oikopleuridae > Oikopleura > Oikopleura vanhoeffeni. Next base: position 78,267 of record SCLH01002033.1, on the reverse strand, counting down.
TATTAAGAATCCAAGGTGGTCGAAAATGATCGATAACAGCCTAGTCTCGACAAAAGATTATGATCGGGAGTTAAATTGACATGCTGTAATGACCTGTTAAATAAAATATACATATAAACGTATAAACCAAAAAAGGTCGCGCTCGACGAGCTCGTTTTCTCGCCAGTCAATTTCAAAATGATTATAAGTATTAACTTAGTTATTTTCGTATGTCTTATCTTCAAAAAATTGAACGCAAATTGCGTTACCCAATTTAAAAACTGTCGGTTTATCAAACATCAGTCTAATACACCACCAACTTGATATATCCTTTTTCCAATCTCAGTGGATCTTGAAAATGCGGGCCATCTCTAATAGAGATTCTCTATAGGCTATAGACTAAAGCGCGTGTTCGAATCTCACTAATGATGTCTTAGTGACTGTCTTGAGTGTTTATGGCAATGAATTTGACTGACTAAATCGCTACGGTACGTTTATGTCTCCACTGTTCGCTTTCGAAAAAGTTCGTTTATCATTAGTTCTCTCGTCATAAGGCCTAGAATACCCAGGGTTAACAGTTTCATCGACAAACTCATAACTTCGCGCGAATAATTGTGAACCGGACAGTCCGGTCCGGACCAGGGGTCGGCAGAGTTTGCTCTGCTCTGCTCTACCGCTCTGCTCTGCTCTACTTTTTTAAGAGCAGAGCAGAGCGAACCGAAAAAAAATGGTTCTAGAGCAGAGCAGAGCAAACGATTTCAAAAAATCTGCCGACCCCTGGTCCGGACTGGCTTTTTTTCAAATTCTGAAATTTGGTATACAAATTTGGAAAAAAGTAAAAAAATGTAATTTAGCTCTTTTTGAGACAGAAAAGTTTGTTGTACGTTTGTTGAAAATTGAACGTTTTTTTACACAAAATAACTTAATAAATCAGTCCAAGCTGCCCTCGAATGAATAATTATCGAGCTTTGAAATAATGTTTTTTTCTTGCTTTAAGGTTTTCTGGTTATGAAAGAAATTTATTCGAAAATCTTAGTTGAAATATACGATTATTAACACAGGGAACAGTGACTCACTTTGATTTAATCGTTCAAATCTATTGGAACTGACTATGATGTTGGAAATATGGATACTGTGGTGCAGTTTCTTGAGTTTGGCTGTGACATCCGAAATGTCGAAATGCCTCAGAGTCTTGAATCATCGAAATATCACTTTGCTGGCTCATTGCTGCCAACGAGTGGTTAATCATGGTTTCAGCTTTTTCAGGTTTCATTTTCTTCAATCCATTTAAACAAACTTTGCGACTTCTTGTTTGAATTCCATTCTTTTTCATCGTGATGGGGCGAGAAGTCTAAAATTAAATGTTATTAATTTGTACTAGATATACAGCAGGGTGCGGCGTATAGTTAAAAAGTTTGTCGCCAAAAAACCATAACTATACGCGTAATTCTAACTATACGCGTATAACTATACGCCGCACCCTGCTGTAGTCGAAATTTCAAGTTAAATTGTCATAAAATTTTTTTATCAAGATTTACTCAGAAACTAAATTTTATTTTTGCTAAGGGTTATTTTCTAAATAGAAAGATAAGAGGCTCGATGGAGATAACCTCGGAAACGAAGACTTACCCCATGCATTTTTTGATAAAGTCCACAGGCGTTACAAACGCGGTCACCGCTGACGCTACGCCGCCAAAGGGTAGTTTGGGTCAGGAATGGGCGTCCGAGCTAAAACATCTGCTCGGAAAATACCGATCAGGTCCGAGCAAACCGATAAGATCAGTTTTTTTCCGAACCGATCCCATCACGTTTTTTTAAATCGGGTCCGAATCGATCCGATCTTCAAATTTTTAGATATGCTTCCGAGCAGATCCTAACCGATCACATCCGATCACAAAATTTCTGATCGGATCGGATATGTGATCGGATCGGATACTGTTTGCGCACCGTGAAGCTAATAATTCAAATTTACTGCTTTAAAAGCTTGTTTAATCATCAAATTTCATAAAAGGATTATATTATTAGTGATTTCAAATTATTATGTTCAGAAAATGACGGATAATTTAACTTAAAATCAGACATTACAAATAATCAAAACAATTATTTATATCGCCGCGCGTAAAAATATATGCAGTAAAATGTGAAAAATATTGCTAATCAGCTGAAAACTCAAAATCAGTACCACCTTATGTTCTATATTTGATCGATTTGTCTTTGTCCGCTTTATCAGGGTTAAATTGCCGTTGAATTCTTTCGAAAAATAATTTTTTGAATAATATTTTTTTTTTCATTATTTTGAGTTTCATAAAAATCACTTGTGAATAAATTATTCTTCGTATAGAGACTGCAGATAAAATAAACTTATATCAGAAGAATTCTCAAGTAGTTTCCTAAAAAATGGCTTCCTCAGAATTTTGATATTATGTATCGTTATCAATTAATTTTTTAGGAAATTTTGGCGAAGATCGTTAGAAAAAGTAGGAGAAAATAACTTTCGAACGGCTAATCGTATAAAATTTTTAACAATATTATTGGAAATAAAATTGCAAACTCTATGACCTATTTGTATTGTAGGTCTGTGACGATGTTATTTCTGCGCCGTTTTGGCTCCCGAAAATTTTTTTGCCTTTAGAAAGTCAAAGGGTGTGAGGAGGTTAACAAAGGTCACAAATTTTTTGTATAAGGTTACAAATTTTTTGTATAAGGTTACAAATTTCTTGAAAAAGATTTTAATTCATAATTTTAAAAAATATTTTGAATTATAATATTAGAAATATCAGCTCATTATTTATTTTCTGAACAGACTCTTAAAAAGCTTTAAAGTTTCAAATAAATTGAAAAAATTGGCTTCTTCCGAAAATAGTAAACTTTTCAAAAAAATTAGTAAATTTTCCCAAATTATACCAAAATCTTAAATTTTCTCCTAATTTTGAAGAACATCGTCCATTATTTCCATAAGTTTTTTAAATTTTTGATAAAAGTTTCATATTCTTAAGAAAAATAACAAACTTTAAAAAAAAAATTATTAAAATTTTATTTCATTTTTGTTTAATTTTGAAAAAAAATTGTCTAATTTGCATTTAAGTCACCAAATTTTGCAGAAAAACTATCAATTGTTCAGTAAAATGTTCTGATAACTATAATGGTTTAAATTTTTTCATCGCTGCAGGAAATTGTCGAATTTATTATAAAACTCTAATTTTTTTAATTTCGAGATGATTCTCATAAAAATTGTCAATTCATTTTATTTTCTCATAAAATATACATGAAAAAAGAAGAAACACCCGTTAATCGACCTTTGACCGATTTGGGGTCATTTTCCAACAAAATTCAATTGGATAAATAAAACAAGTTACTTTCGGTCTTCGCCTTTTTTCTAAATAAATCAATCGCATATGTAAAATCTTCATCCTATTTCCATCTGCATAAGGCATAAAACAAAGGGAATAACACGCCTACGTTTTTCTATATATTCATATCTTTTTGCTAACACGCCTACGAATTTTTGGTCAGCACCATTCCCTTAACTTTAAAAGGGCAGTAGCCGATTTCGGCCTGATTTTTTGAAAAAATAATTTAAAAAACACAATTTGCTTATTTTTACATAAAAAAAATAAACTTTTCATCGGTCTTTGACCGATTTGACCACAATTTCCACCAAATTTAAATAAAAAATAAAACTCTGTTCTATCGGCCTCCGCCCGAATTTCTACCTATTTTCTAAAAATTAAATTGAGTATTTAAACTCTCCCTATTATCGGCCTCCGGTCGATTCGGACTCATTTTCTCACTATATTATCAACAATTCAAAAATCAAATAATGAAAATGAGCAAGTTTGGAGACGTGAGAGCAATTTACGACAAACTCGACGTAGAAATCAATTTTTATTTAAGTTTGGTTCTAGCGGCATCTCTGATGATCATTTAGTTATAGTTTATAATACGATCTCCAGAAAACAGCTTTGGCGCATTTTTTCGAAAGTAAAATATTACTCCTTGTCTCAAATATTAACAAAATCGGCTCAAGCACCATCTGTGGTCATCATAAGCAATTTACGTCATGACGCGTCAAAATCGGCAAAAAATACAAAAATTAATTTATTTTCGCTCTAGCAGCATCTGTGGTGACCATAGACTTATTTTTCAGAATACGGTTTCCAAGAAACCGCTTATGGGCCATTAGTTATGGCGCATCTTTAAGTGGTGTCAAATCAAAAAAATACTTCCGGTTTTACATAAAAACAAAAACGGTTCTAGCGCTACCTGTGGTAATTTTAGATACATTGTTGGTTATACTGTCTCGAAAAACTAGCTTATCGCGCATCTTCTGGAACTACTTTATAGTCGATTCTGATTGGTTCAAGTTTTGACCAATAAAAATTTCAATATCAACCCATTTTAATTTTTTTTCATTTTTATGACAAAAAAAGCAAAATAAAATTATTGTGACTGGAAATAATATCTCACGGCCAAACGGAATATGTATTCGAAGCGCTTTATTTTTGCGGTGGGTAATAAATTGAAAAAAAAATTTTTGTGCTCATATCCACCTTGAAAGCAGTTTTGCGCACTTTTGCACTTCACAAAATTTCTCATTTTATTGATATAATTTAACAATAAAAAAAAGTTATAAATTAAGTCAGTCTCTAGATAACATAGATTTTCAAAATTCCTAGAGATATTTTAATATCTCTTAAGCACCAGAATGGCAAAAAATGTTTTAACTTGACCTTAAGTATATATTCCAAGTAAGTAACAATTTCGAGCATGTCCGAACCGATCACGTCCGAGCACCGAACCGATCCGATCTTGACTTCTCAAATCGAGCTTCCGAACTGATCCGATCACATTTTTTCAAACTCAGGTCCGAACCAATCCGATCTTGAAAAATTTTGAGACCCGAAATTTCCGAACCGAACCGATCTTGAAAATGTGCTCGGATGCACTTCCCTGGTTTTGGTGGTGTGACAGTTTTTGCAAACCATTCCTGCTCGTTTGTTTTGAACCTAAAATGTAAATGTAATGATACGTTATAATAAATAAAAATTGAAATATAATAAAATATATTTAAATTTAATAAAATTTAATACAATATAATAAAATGTAATAAAATATAATTGGATATAAATTGAAATAAACGCCGTTATTACAATAAATATGAATTTAAAATTTTTCACAAAGTAAAAAATAATCGAAAAAATAAATTTGGAAATATAACAAAAATTGTAGGAAATCAAAAAATCTTGTAAAAAATAAACAAAAATTTGTCAGACATTGAAAATTTGTATAATCACAAAATGAATTATGAACAGAAAATTTGTTAAAAATACAAAATTTGATAAAAATCCAAAATTTTAAAAACTTCAAAATTTGCAAGAAGAGATTGTATAAATAGACTGTTTATGAAATAAAAAAAACGGTAAAGCATAGAACATTTTTACAAAAATGATTTAATTTTGCAGAATATTGAAAATTTGGGAAAATTTGACTTAAAACAAAGAAAAAAATATAAAAGTCTAAATTTAAAAATATTGAAAATTATTGTATGATTAAAATTTTCGAAATATTTATATTTTTGTAAAAAATTTCCAATGATTCAAATTTAGAGAAATATAAAACTCACAAGTTGGTTACCATTTGTACCATTGGCTTTATGGTAGAGTCCACAGGCATTACAGAAGTAATTTCCACTGCGATATCTTCGCCATAACGGGGTTTTAGTGACCGCACAATTCACACATTCTCGATCTTCTATTCCTGCTTTTTGTGATTTTCCAGAACATTCCGGCAAATCTTTTATTTTAGGCAATTCCACTAGAGCTTCGACTGTATTTGATATGATTGGCTGATTTTGAAAATGTATAGACGCTGGCTGAATTTGACTTTGATGATTCAATAGTGCTGCTTGCTGTTCTTGATATTGATGAAAAAATTGAGCTTGCTCGTAAAAGTAATTCTGCTGAAAGGCAATATAATCAGGATATGATTCTGAAGGAGAACTTGTCAAATTGATTTGATCCGATTCGATTTGCTTTGTTTTCTCTTCTGGTGAAGAACAAGCGGTTTCATCAAACGCGACGGGCCCGGTCCGTTGGACCTACAAGTACCAAAAGTCAACAGACTACTTCTGGACCTACACTAAGTAGGAGAGCGTAGGTGTGAGCGAAAAATATGTTGCAAAAAGTGAAAGTGTAGTACAGCGGCGAGAGCTTAACTTCTGGTACTACAATTCAGTACCAAAATTGATGAGTTAACTTCTGGTACTGGAATGTAGTATAAAAATACACCATTTAACGTTAGGACCTACAATCAGAGTTACAGATTAAGATTTATGATAATTCGGTATGAGCTTCAGCTTAACTCGGATAAGACCAGCTGAACCAAAAATAAACGCAGATGACACCAGGTGAGCTCAAACTTTTTGATTTTGATCATATATTATTACCAGATGTTATTTTCAAACAAATTTGTATCAAAGAAAGCGGTCTAATCTTTTATAGAGTTTTAAGTTCAATGATATTTTAATTATGATGAATATATATCGGAAGTTTTATTTTTTGGTTTTTTAATTTCATTAACACCGGGCCGTTATTATACATACGCTTATTACTTGTGAATAATTATTCAGTCGGTAAAGTTCCAAAAATGGAAAATTTTATTGTGGTTGGGTTGGAAAATTTGCAAATATTAGTCAATTTTCGGCAGATTCGCCGGAATTTTGAAAACCAGAAAATTGGAAAGTTATCCCAAATTACAACGCCTTACTACACACATGTTCTGGTACAAAATTTCATCAAATTTCTTCCCTACAGATCTGAAATTTCGTGAAATCAAAATATGATGAAGGAATTACCGACCTAAAAGTAATTAAAAATTTGTCGGGGCTCAAAAATGATTTTGCAGATCATGCTGCAGAACTTATTGGTGATCATGGAAATTATCAAAAAATTATTCAACGATAAAAAAAACACAAAAATCCTGCTGTTGTTATTCCCCCAGAACTAGAAAATTTGAAAACTTGGAATCCAATCACAAATTCAATTTTTGATGAGCAATTTTTACACCGTAAAAGTTTTGACCATTTTTATCTCCCAGAATTTATACACCTTTTGTCCGGTAATATTTCGTTGGATGGAACATTCGATCTTTGTAAACACATCGTTGGAATCAAGCAACTTTTTTGCATAAATATTCAACTATGAGTCATAGTCTATGACCATGAAAACGCAATAACGCATATTCAGCCAATTCTTATTGCAGCGCTACCAGACAAAAATCCGAACGGATGATACCCTATACAAAAAACTGAAAGAAATCTACACAGAAATTACAGGTAATTTATTATTTCCGTCAAAATTGCATTCTGATAATAAAATTGCCATAATTAATAACTTAAAATTGCATTTTCCACTAACTTCCATTGTGACTTGTTTATTTCATATTAAAAATAGTCTTTAAAAGTATCTTCTCAAAATAGGGCTTAAAAATAGAAGTCTGAAATTTGAAGAACTTTTTAATACAATACAAGGCCTTCTTTTTTACGATCTGAATTGCCCTGCACAGTATAAGTTAAGTTTACAACTTGTCACCGTTTTAAGAGGATGTTCGGCTGAATTTTGAAGTGAATTTGAAAGTGAAAAATTCAAAATTTAAACTGCTTATTCTCGAACATATTATTTGGGGGGTACTCGGAGTGACCAAAATTTGTTCGCCGTGCTTGCCCCATTTCACACCTGTCCTTTTTTTCCGAGCCATTTTGATAGGGAAGATTTTATTTTGGTCACTCTGACCGCGCACTCTGACCGCGCAAATTTTGGTCAGTCTCAAGCTTCAATAAATTGGTCACTCCCAGCGCGCGGTCGGAGTGACCAAAATTATAAACTTTTTAGAAATTTATTTGCTAAACAACGTAAACCCTGGAACTGACTCATTATCGCTAGGGTTCGGACCGGGAGAACCATGGGCCAAACTTTAAGTTTTCGTGAATGTTTTTTAACCTTACACCTGTTAGCAGGCTTTTAAAAGGGTACGTTCCCCACGTTTTTTCCTTCCCTTTCCCAAGCTCCCTTTCCCTTTTTTCCTTTGTTCCTTCCCTTTCTCAAGCTTCCCCCCCCCCTTCGCGCTAAGAACCATATAATTGAGCCTACAAAAAATTGACCAGATAATTGGAAATCACCTCCAAAATTTTCAATCGTTTCGACCCATGGAATTCGAAAATCATGCAGAAAATATTTTTTTGGTGCAATCGTTCAGTGCTGCCGTTTCGGGCGTCAAAGTCTTTCGAAATTAAGGCAATTGTACATCGAAATTTTCGATCGTGAGCATTTGTTCCGGATTAAGAAAAAAAATAGCTCAAGATTAACATCTGACATTTATATTTGAAGATTTCCACGTGATGTAGCATCGGAAATGGAGGTGCCCAAAAATCAAATTATATCAAATCAATGATTTGAGATCTTGAACTTTGTGGTAAAGGTATTTTTAGTTTACAAAATTTAAGTATCAGACATTTCAGGAAAAGGTCATCAAATTAAAAAATCAAGGCGACCATTAGATAGGAAGTTTCCTGATTATTAATTTCTAGCTATTTTTCAAAATTAAATTTTTGTTCAGAAATAGAAAATTAAGTTTGAAAATTGTGTTCAAAAAGTGAAATTATTGAGTAAAATAAATTTGAGAATCGAAGAAATTGAGAGGAAATCAAAAAAATGTCTTCATTCAATAATAATTATTCTAAGTTTCAATATTTTAGAACTTTCTTCCGAAACAATTGATAGTCCGAAATTAGCTAATTTTCATATTAAAAATAATCTGAGGTTTGCGCAAGGTTGTGAAATATGGAAAATGTGCAATCTAAATATTAAAACCCGATTATTCCCGCGAAATTATCATGTGAAATTTTTTTCCTTAATTTTTTTAGTTTTCAAATTCTACATTATAATTTTTATTTAGTTTTTAGTTGAATTCAGTTGTTGAAAGGTTCAAATTTTTGCCGGTCCGAACCCTAATCATCCGTCAAAAATTAAAATCTCTAATTAGGAATAATTTTGTAAATTAAGAGACTTGAAATGAAATGCTCAGACTTTTAGGGATTTTGATAGAAGACTCAAGGTATTACTCAGGTTTAAACTTTTTAAAACTGTAGAAAATTAATATTTGAAGAATTTTTCCGATTTGGTCGGAGTGACCAAAATATTAAACTCTTTTAATACTCTAAGAAAAACATTAGGTTTTTCAAATTTTGGTCACTCCGACCGCGCTCAGAGTGACCAAAATTTTGAACTTTTTTCAAACCCAAGGGTAAAACTATGAATTTGTTTTTATTTTGGTCACTCCAAGGACACTCATTATTTGACGCCAAATCATATTTATTTTTTGGGCGCGATTTCAAATTTTCAACTTGATTTGTTAACTGAGTTAACCCACTAACTAACAAATAATTTGTGTGAAAGTTTGAACGCAATTTTGCAAATAAAATATAATTTGGGCATTTACATCTTAGTATTATGGTCACCGGAATTTATAACTTCTTCAGTGAAAGAAGAGATAAATTTCGAATTTTTAAAGCTGGTTTAAAAGTCGCTAAGCAAAAACGCTCTGATTAAAATCATTTTGTCAAATTTTATTGTATTGCTCAAAATTTAAAATTAGCTATGAGGGAGTCAACTGTGAATTATGTTTTTACTCAAGATATTTGTATGAAGCAGTTTTCAAATTCAATAGAGTTGAAAAACTCCAATGCTTTATATAGAGCCGAATGCTGTTGAGGTAAAAACGTGAGCTCGATGGTAAATAAAAAACACGTACATACTTGGGAATAGTTTATTAAAAAGGTATCCTATAGTTGGGCCTACATATCTAAAAATATATCCCGTGATAGACCCGTATTGATAGACCCGTGTCATGGGATACGCGTCATAAACTTGAGCAGGAATATTCAAAAGAATATTCGAAATCAAGATAAGCATAAAAATGGAAGTACAGTAGTTCAAATATCGGTATTTCGCCGATACATTTCTCTTCCTCCACAGTTTGAAAGTTGAATTAATTTGTCGCGTTTTCGGAAAATATCGATAGTTAAAAGATCACAAAAAACAGTAAAATTAAGTATCGGTATTATGCCGATACAAATGCCTTCACTGCATTCCACAAATTATTGTACCTGATAATTTTTAAATTTATATCTTCTTTCTACAAATTTTCCTGTCTGTACATTTCTGTAAACTATTTTTGTTTTTATAATAAAATAAAAATAAATTGTTAATTAATACTTATTTTTAATATCGCCTTCAGCTGATATATTCGGTGTGATATCGATGCTTGAATTGCCTAAATTTAAATTAAACGAAAAGCGTGGAAAATTTTTGCGTGGTAATTCTCAGAATGTTTACTCAAAAAAACAATAAAAAAGAATCACCTGTGAATTGTAGGTCAAGATTACGTTACTCGACGTGAGACTTTCGTGTTTTGCTTCTCCAACTGATAAAGTCTCGGAATTTCCAGACGAATACTCGTTATTTTCAAGAGAATCAACAGAAAGACCAACTCCTGAATCATGCGGATTGTAATAAGTCCCATTTGCTTGATTTAAACCAGAAGCATATTGCTCATGTGCGGTTTCTTCGAAATTGATTTGAATCAAGTTGTAGATTTCGTGAGACATTTGAGAAAATGTAAATTTATCCTTTGTGAAGACTTGATAAGTTTTTGATATGAAAATTCTCGGGAAATCATTGGCTTATATCGTTTATAGTGATGCCAAAGAGCCCTCAATATCAGCTAAGAAAACCTCCGATGGGGATTGGTAAACTTTGCAATTTTGTTATTAAACGGCAGATTGAAACTTGGCAACTAATAGCTCGTATCTGATCAATATACTAAGTAATTACTTAAGGGGGTACTCAACGGTTTCTGACATTTTAGATTGGGGCTCAGAACAAAACGAAACAAGGTATAGCAATTCTGAAAAGCCTAAACGGAAGATCTATCCTTTTGCTTCCCATCAAAAGTAAAAACAGAGTTTTTTTAGCACCACAGCACCAAGTGGGAGGAGGGTTCTAGAACACTGATTTGCCTTCAATGTCTTTTATCTTGGAAACGGCTTAATGGAAATTGATTACACTTTGTAGAGAATAACAATGACTACTAGGTTGACAGTTATCGGAAATTTAGCGAAAATTTTGATCGGACTTGTTCTAGAATAATGAGAAACTATAATTTCATGATATTTTAGAATTTGTAGCTCAGTTTTCTAAAAAACAACTCGATACAATTTTTTTGTAAATTTGGTTTTATTAGGAGAAACATGTCTTCTCAATTTCTAGTGCACAACGTTTTTTTAAACATCGCTCCTATTTATAGAAAATTGCAGATTACTTCAGCCGGAACTCAATTTTCATGATTTCTAGAAAAAAAAATTCATCGTTTTGAGCTGTAAGTACCATCAAATTGAAGCGCATAGTCTACTGAACAAAAAATCTGCTTACGTCAGATTAAAATTTTGATCCCTTATATTCTAGAATCAAGAAAAAACAAAAGAAAGAGTATTTTCGAACCGAACCGATCCGATCACATTTTTTCAAACTCGGGTCCGAACCGACCGATTTGTAAAATTTGAGGCCCGAAATTTCCGAACCGAACCGATCTGAAAATCTGCTCGATGCCCTTCCCTGCTTAATACAGCTTTTTGGCGAAATTAGGTTTTTTTTATTTTAAACTGGTACAGTTTTCGACTAGAAAAAATTCACACGGATAACGAAGCGGGGCTAATTTCATCAATTAATGACAATTTCCAAATTTAATTTTATTAACATGCCATTTTCACATTGTTTCTAATTGGCGAAAATATTAAATGAACATAGTTTAAAAATCACTTGTCCCTATTAAAGAATTTAAAAACTTTAATAGGCTTGCCTTTTTTGAATATCGCGGATGAAACTCAATATATTTTTGCGGGAGAGTTGATTGAAAAATTTGATAATAATTTCCCTGAAGTTATGACTGACCAAGTAAAAATTCAGCATTTTTTACAATTTTTAAATTTTTGCTCAAATTTTATTTCACGAGGACCATCATTTTTTTCGTCGGTACGATAAGCAATTTTTTATTTGGATTTAATTACTGAAATAACCCCAATTTTAACAATAACGTTAGCGAGTCCTAATTATAATTTTCAGTCAAAATTTCAATCCGGCCATATTAATAAAACAGCACTTGTGACCGGTCTAAAAAACTTTTTTTATGAGACCAAATGACTACCGGGTTTCAAAAATGGCTTAAAATGTTCTAAACGCAGAAAAATACGCTTTACTGGTTCAAAGTCCGACAATATATTGCAATTAACAATTATTATGGCTCATACGGTATTTATGACTTGCTATACGAATGACTTACAAATTTGACCGCATTGATAACCCTAACTTTGATATTGTTTCAACAAAAAACACCTGCCTATTATTCCAACTTTCTCTGCATTTTAAAACTATTTTCGAAAACTTTCTGTTTATATTTATAAAATATATCATTCAACTTCAAATTTAACCAATTTTCTGTTTCTGTGATAAAAATAATAGAATGAAAATTAAAATAAATTTATTATTTTAAATCAATCAATAATTGACCATCTGTGGTAGCCGTGATATCGATCACAATGAGAGATGCTTCATTAAATATTCCGAGAAATAACTTTCTCGGAAATTTTGAATTACTGCTCAAACGACGTACTCAAATAACGGCTGTTATGAACCTGTCGGTTCACCTTCTTCTAAAAGCAAGCGAATCTCAGGTGAAATGTTCCGATTCTCCGAATTAGAGTACAGGGCGAACCGCGCAATTTCAGATTTTGTCGATATTTATAAAACTTCATTCAAAGATTTTAAGTACAATTCAGATAATTACTAGTTTACTAAGTTTATTTCTAAGTATATCAATTACAGGTCTTCTGGTTCGTTTTTTTTGCCACTTTTTCTTAGATAGCTCAAACTGAGCATAAATATTTTAAAAAATAATTTGAAAACAATGGTTTGAATCAGGGCATTATTTCCAATTTTTAAAATCGAAACTGATAATTAAAAAATTTCAGTAATCACATACAAAAAAACAAAAAATGGTCTCATTATGACCAATCTATTTTTTTGTATCATTTACGAGATATTTGTGCTCAGTTTTAGCTATCGAAAACTAAATCGGATAAGTTGTTTTCAAAGCCGAATTATTGAAAATAGTGGCTGAAAAAGTTGCAAAAAACGACAAGAGACTCCGTAATAGCTTCAACCCCTCACACACGGAGCCATTTTGAAAAACACCTATGATTAGTGATCAGAAATTACAGGTTAGTTCTGAAATACTCAATTTTAAGAGAAAATTTTCCTAATCTACTCCATTTTCAATTTTGATTCTGACTGTTTTGAGTACTTTTTATTTCTTCAGAAGTGAATTCGTAAATTGCGCGGTTAGGTTTGATTTTTGGATAACAGCTGTAGATTGAAGACCAAAAATTGCAGGTGATTTCTGAAATAGTCAGGATTAAGAAAATTTAATTCTGGATCTCCTCCATCATTAATTTTTGTTCTGACGTCTCTCATTTCCCCATAATGATTGCGTAAGTTAAAAGTCATTTTATCAAAGTCATTATTCTACGGGGTGAAGATACAAACACTTTTACTTTTCCCGTAATAAGCGCTACGGTAGCGTCCCCGAATGGCGTTTTATGTGTGAGGGGTTAAGGGGGTACTCAAGGTTTTTTTTAATTCAGGTTAGGGACATATAACTGCACCAAATAGCCTCAAGAAGGCCACAAAATGCATTTATGCTCTTATCAAAAAAAAAATTTCGAGATTTTTCTCAAAATTTTCGAGTTTTTTCAGATTTTTCTAAGTATTTTTTGAGAAAAAATACATAAACCTTAATTTTTATGAAATTAATGAAATTTAATGATTTTTAATTATCTCGAAAATCAATGAAACTCCAAAAATTGACTTCCGGCTGAACCAAAATGCAATTTTCTATTAATAGGAGCGATGTTTAAAAAAAAAGTTTCCATTGGAAATTGAGAAGACATGTTTGCAGTATTATATAAAATTTAGAAAAAGATGTATCGAGTTGTTTTCGAGAAAATTTTGTTTCAGTTTGGAATTTTT
>SCLH01002033.1:35146-45626 GCA_004367855.1 Oikopleura vanhoeffeni | reverse complement strand
ACAAAATCAATGGGTTTGCTGGAATTTCTAGTTTCAAAGACTTAAATTAAAAAAATTTATCTAGAATTTTCAAGATTCCATAATACGACATAGATGTTATAGAAAACAATTAAGCGGTCTTTATTCATTAAATTAATGTACAGAATACAACTGTAATTCTCCACACTTGGAGTCGGTGCTATAAATTAATGATGTTTAAAGTTTTCAAATTGAGGTTGTTGGCTCCGAAAAGGAACCTCTAACAATGTTTATGGGCTCTAGAGCAGATAATTCCGAATGGCTTAGCCCAGGGTGTTAAAACTTGTGGATGTAGGAGCTCCTAAACACCCAAGGTGTTTTTACCAATGGTGTTTTAGCTTTTTGGGGTGTTCCCCGAGGGGAGATTCACGCTAACCAATCAGGAGCGCGACTTTGGTAGTTATTAGGGGCGTTTTTCAATTCTCCCCGAGGGAAACCCCAAAAGGCTAAAACACATTCGGCTCCTAAAGGTTGGCTCCTCCACAATGCACAGCAATCGTAACCAGGTCCGTTTACATGCAGCACTTTCGAGTACCGTATTCAACCTTCAAGAGGGACTCACGAAGCTAAACTGGAGTACAAAGCCTCCGCATTTGTAAGCCTTGTTGTACCCAGTTATTCACTCACAAAAGCTCACATCTAGCTTTATTTGGATATCGAACATCTTCAAAATACGTGGCTAGTCGTATACCAAATAGAACTGATCTATATACTAAGGGATCCGTGTTGGCTTCAAAAAAGGTTTCGAGTCATAAATCAACATATTCTAGTCAGTTATATGAGCAGTTGGCGTAGTGGTTAGCGCGACTCGCACCAATTTCGTCCGTTACCTGGGTTCGAACTCCCGGATTCTCAAACATTTTTCTATGATATAACCCACAAGGGTCAACTTATTAAAATAAGGCCAATTGGAATGCGAGAATTTAGAAATTGAATAAATTAGAATTTTTGGTTTTTGAAAAAAAATGGCGTATTGGCATTTGAAGTTTCTTTTTGGAGCAGATTTTACTTTTAATTAAATTTCAAACCTCTTGTGTTTCTGGCACTGAACTCAAGAATAATCGATATTATCAAATTATTTTCGGATTGACATTTTCACAGAATTCAAAATTTGTTCAAGTTCTTGCATCATATCAGCGAGATTTACTTTCATTTTGAATTATTTTCATTCTGGATAGAGCAAAAGTGCTATGATATGACTTATTCGCCGTTAAAAGCCTCTATTGGAAGGTTTTCTTGGAGTATCAATATTCTAGCATATTTACTTGCTCTGTATTTGTGTACAAATTTTTCAGAACAAATAAGTAGCCAAATAAGACTGCGTTTTTTTTTCGACCGCTGTCTATATTAAAAATATCACATATTTCTTTTTTTGTGTAATGTCAACTATTACGCTTTTGAGTATTTTTCGTTTTTTGTTTATTAATTTTTATACAAACAGCAGAACCTTATTCCTTTTAGAGTGGCCGAAGTCGGTTCAGGACCGATTATGAAGTCTCTGAAACATCCAATGACCCTTCTGGGTCGAAAGTAGTTAATAAAGGAAGAAAAATCTGCTTACCCAATTTTCCGTAAAATGCCTAAAACTGACCAAAAAAACCGGTTTTTAACGCATTTTTTGTTAATTGGCTTTTTTCATGAAAAAAATTTTGACACTCCAAAGCCACTTTTTTTTATAAGTTGCTTAGAATTCTTTCAATTAATCCAGCAAAAAATGATGCCTAGGACCCCGCCCGAAAAACTATGATTTTTTTAGTTGATTCTAGAATGAAAAGAGGGCTTCCCCGATTTTTTTGCAAATATTTTCCGTCATGATTTGAGTTACTCAAAGCATGCGCAATCATCGACTTTGTGGAAACGGTATTAAACTATCGGCATAAGACGTCACTTTGGTTGCTACAGGCGATTTTATGGTTTTGGTTGATGTATACAACGCCCACAGTTTAGGGCATTTACGGACTCAAGATTTCACATTTGAAATAAATAAAGATCAATCATCTATAACGGATTTTTTTTAACAGATTCAATTTTGCTTATTTTTCGAAAAAAAATCATATTAATTTTGCCGATCGCTGAATGGTGAAAAATAAAATGGCTCAAAGTGACGTTTTCCCCGAAATGAAACCGAGTTCAAATTTGCTAGAAAACTTACTGTTTTAAAATTTTGTAACTTAAAAAATACGCTATTGGAGGGGTCTCAGAACAGACGAAAATCACCTTTTTTTGAATTTCCGGTTCATAGCACACGAAAATGAATTTGATTCCCCCAAATAAGGGAAACAACCTGCTTTGAAAATTTTTTGAAGTCCGTTAGCCTATACCTAGGGTAATCCCCCGTTCCGCCCAATCGCCAAATCGGTTCGAAATCGACTTGTTAGAATTAAATATTGACCTGTACGAAAAACCTAAGAATTTTATAGCGCGTCTTATATATTAAATTTTTTGATCAAAACGATAATTTTTGCAAAAAATAAATTATTTTTGAAAATCGTATTTTTCGCAAAATAAGGGGGTTTTCTGCGGCTTCAAACTTCAGGCATAGACGCCCGCTAAGTAAGATTTTTTTTGATGGGAAGATACATCGTTCTGGTTTTATGATGAATGTAAATCACTAAGAGTAGTATCACCTAGTTTTTATGAAAAAAAAAATTTTGAAGTTGGTGATTTAAAAAATTTTCCAAGTATTTTTTGTGAAAATTTGGCTAAAAAAAATTTGAAAAAAAAAAAATTTGCGAAAGTTTTAGGCCAATTTAAAAAAAATTAGAAAAAAAATTTTTCGAAAATTATTTTTCGGAAATTTTTCAAAAAAAAAGAATTTTTCGAAGTTTTTTCATTTTGCTAAATTGGACTGAAACGCCCGCAAAAAAATTTTTCAAAAATTTTTTTTTTGCCACCCAAATTTTTCAAATACTTGAAAAAATTTGAGGATTGAATTTCAAATTAAAAATTGGTTCTCTTTTACGATTTAGGCCGATTTGAAAAAAATCTCAATGTTTTTGATTTAATTAAGTTGGAAAATGAGCGAATCGGTTCGAGGCCGATAAAGGAGGATTATTGATATTTATAAATAAAATTTTGGTTTGAAAAATGAGCTCCAAATCGGCCGATTAAAAGGAGGATATTTATATTATAATTCAGATTTTGTTGGGAATAAGCCTCCAATCGGGCCAAAGGGCCGAAAAGGAAGATTTATATTTATAAATAATTTTTGTTGAAAAATAAGGCCCCAAATCCGGGCGGGAAGGGCCGATAAGGGGATTTGAAGTTAAAATTTAATTTTTGTGGAAAAATGAAGCCCCAAATCGGCGCAAGGCGATTTAAAAGGGGATTTAATGTTGTTTGCAAATTATTCGTGTGGAATAAAGTTTTCAAATTTGAATTTTTTTTGGGGGTTAATTTTTTCTAAAAAATTTGAAATTGAACAATTTTACTTAAATTTGATTAAAAAATTTAAAATATCAACATTTTTAACACACCTTTCAAATTTTGGAAAAATTATCAAATTTTCTGAAAGTTTGTTAATTCTTTTCAAAAAATAAATTAATATTTATCGGCCTTTGGCTTGATTTTGGGTTATTTTTCCGAGATTTTTGGATAATAGCATGAAATCCACTTTGTCGTTCTTTGGCCGATTTGGGGGGCTCACTTTTCAATTAAAATTAAATTATTAAAACCTTAAATCTCCTTTTAATCGGCTTCGGCCGATTTGGGGTCATTTTTCAAACCAATCTAAATTTGGAAAACATAAAATTCCCTTTTTTTCGGCCTTCGCCCGAGTTTGGGGCTCATTTTTCAGCAATATTATTGAACATGATTTCCCCCTTTATCGGTCTTCGGCCGATTTGGGCTCAATTTTCCACCAAAATCAAATGCAAAATATGGAATGCCCTTTGTATCGGGCTTCGGCCATTGAGGGTTCATTTGTCAACAAATTAAAAAAAATTTTTTAAAATCACCTATTATCGGCCGATTTGGGGCTTACTTTTCACAAATTGATAAACATCCCCCTTTATCGGCTTTCGGTTGATTTGGGTCATTTTCAACAAAATTTAAAAAACCTTTGTTTTAAATCACCAGCGGGTTCGTGAAAGTTTTAATCTTTTACAAATGTTCTGGAGGAATACTTATAAAAATTTGGGTCATTTTGCCCAAATATATCCTCGGAGGACGATAGATTTTGAACTCTTGAATTGTATAAAAATCGTCGGTTATTTGGCGTTCTAGAATTTGTTCATGTTGCC
Organism: Oikopleura vanhoeffeni; assembly: GCA_004367855.1. Classification (NCBI taxonomy): domain Eukaryota; kingdom Metazoa; phylum Chordata; class Appendicularia; order Copelata; family Oikopleuridae; genus Oikopleura; species Oikopleura vanhoeffeni. Next base: position 41,367 of record SCLH01002033.1, on the reverse strand, counting down.
GGTCAAAAAAAAGCTTGCCTTACAAGTGACATACTACCGTTACGTGATCTGTGACAATTGGAGCACAATTATTGCCGTCTGGTAGGAGATAGATTTTTTTGCAGTTTTTGAAAAGTTGGTCTTATTGTAAACACACTGTACCTATTGGTTTGATGTCAAAACTAATTTGTGGTGATTTTTTTGCAAGATTAAAGAAAGATTTACAACGTCAAGCATTTTCCGGTTTTTCTTTCATGCGCTCCTAAGTTTTCAGTATTTTTACCGAGAATTATGTCAAATCAGAGGTCGCATACCCTTAAATTGAACATTTTGTTCATTTTGAGTACCTTTTAAAACAAACCCATTTTCCTGATTTGCAAACGGCAATTTTAAAAAATTATTGTTTTCTAGTATAATTAATCATTGCGGTTCTTATTACGGAGTCAAAAGTGACTTTGAGCATTTTATTTCCACACCAATCAGCGATCAGCAAAAATTTTGAAAAAATTTTCGGAAAAAAAAAGATCAAAATAAACCTTCAGAAATTTCCCATCATGGTGGCTTTTCATTTATTTTCTGTCGTATTGACATGTTCCTCAATTCTTAATTAAAAGTTTGTTTATGCTAAATTGACAATTTTCGTATTTTGATACTCTTAACAACCAAATTTCCGAGAAATATTGTTTTTAGTACTAATTTAATTCATGCGGTTCATCTTCCGGGGTCAAAAAGTCACTTTTGAAGCATTTTTATTTTTCAACCAATCCAAGCGATCGGCAAAATTGAAAATTTTTCTGAAAAAATAAATGTAAATTAACTCTTCAAAAATTTTCTATCTAATGGTTACTTTCATTTATTTTCTTATAATGAGCTTTCCTGTTAAATGCTAAAATACCGTCTTTGATGTTTTACACCAACCAAATCAAGAATCGGGGCCTGATAAGCACAACCTGTGGTCATCTTGAGACCTATAGTTGCTATACCGTTCCACAAAGTCGATTGCGCGCTCTTTTGAGCATTACCTGTACTTATGAATTTGATTTGCATTCTCAATCTTGCGGGGTATTACGGTAACTGTTATAATTTTCGGCGGGTCTAGGGATAGGACTGATTTTTTTTTACGTCTGTTCAACCAACACAGCGAGGACTATTGTGGTATGAGACTAGCTTGGAGTCCCGAGATTTTTTCAAAAAAAATTAATTATTGTGAGAAAATGACGATTTTTGCCATTTTCCAACTACCCTAAATGACCGATTTTTAACTTTTAAAAAAATTTAAAAGTATGTTTCTAATGTACTTCACCTTGCGATTTCCATTTCCGGGGTTCAAAGTTACTTTTGAGGCAAATCCCTTTTTTTTTTAGCCAAATCAAGGAACGGCCAAAAATTTGAAATATTTTTTTCTCAAAATGTCAAAAAAATAATCTCCGTAAAATTTCTACAAAATAGCTTCCTCGGTTTTTTCTTATTTTTTAGCCTTCCCCTAAATGTCCCCCACTTCAGGCCACTCTAATCCCTTTAATACTTTTGCTTAATCTGAGAGATCGGTGGCTGAAAAGCGGCCTCATGATGTGGCTAGGAGGGGTCTTAGGAATGTTTAGGATTGGCTTCCCCTTAACCCACATCTCTCAACATTAAGCAAAAAGGTGTGTTAAAGGGATATATTGCAGTATTTTTGAGTGCTTCATACGGACAATTTAACAGAATAAACCCCTTTTGCGCGCCAAAAAACGATCGGAAATTCAATCTTGGCCAGGTGATGATCGGTAAAGATACATCAAAGAAAATTTTTTACGTAAAAAAGTAGATGCGGGACTGTGCCAAAATAATTGCATTTTAAGGGGCTGAAGTACTTTTTCAGAAAAAAGGGGCATTTCGAGGGGATTGAAGGGGTATTTGCATTTCGAGGGGCGCATTTCGAGGGGTAGGGACTGTACTGTTTAAAAAATCCTCGATTATATCTTAAAATCTCGGAAGAGGAGCTATTTTAGTAAATCAATCTAAAATTTTGGCTGATTTACTAAAATTATTCCTCTTCGGGATTTAAAGATCATGGAGTCTTATTTTTATTAATTACTGTTTTTTATCAACCTTTTGGTGGTTTACTCTCTGGAATACCATTTGTATCTATTTAATTTTATTAAGATATTTTATGAAAAAATTAGTTACAGAAAATCAAGATTGATATTTAGCACGTACAGAAGAATTGAATCTCAACTTGGAATTAAAAACTATATTTTCTCGATTAATCTTTTTCTGGGATTATTCCTTATTTTTGTAAATAAAAAAATAAGGAAAATAAATTATTTTTTTTAACATTAGTAAAATATTTTTTTTAACGATTGTATAAAATAAATAAATTAATAATTAAGGAAGCGTTTAATGAAAAAATAACTCAATATTAAATTTTTTGAGGCAGTAGAGACCAACATCACAATTAAGATTCCAAATATAGGCGCAAAAACTGTGGGTGCTCAAGCTGCCAATATCCTTAAACTCGTTGATTTATCGGGTTTATCCGAGAGAAACGGTACCAGATGTAAATTTATGAATTTAATAACTTCCACTTGAGTGGGAAATTATAACTTCGCTAACAGTAATTTTTTGTATACAGGGTGTAAACTCAGAAAATAATAATCTTTTCATCAAAATGACTGTTAACCTTTATGGGGACACATTGACCAAACGGTTTACTAATAACAAAAAGGTAGTCGTGGAAACTCCAAAATTTTTTGTTATTGTACAAATTGGTGCACGAAATGGACTCAAAAAAATTTTCACAAGAAAGAAAAATGAGAAATATTATCATATCCAAATTTATCCGCTCCAGAAAACGACGTTAAAATCCGTTGATCAAATTTTTGAGCGAAAATGTTGATTTTTGGGTGTCAATTCATGGTGCCCGAAAAAATTTAAAATTGGCTATTTAAGATTTTTGTGATTATTTAGTAAAAAATTTTTATTTTTCATCAATTCACCATTTAATCCAGGAAATTTTAATTATTACAATGCTATAATTCAGAAGGTTATGACAAGTCCAACAATTGCCTAGGGAAGTGCTAAACCGGACGAATTAAAAGAGAGAACTGGTCAAGGTTTTTTATCATTTAATAAGGTTATGTTCGGTCACTAAGGATCTTAAAGGGGGCACTACATTCAGTAACATGAGGAACAAAATTTTGTTAATGACCGCATGAAACAAACGTTAAAAAACTCCCTTGCAAGAGAAAATCAACTCTCTAAAAACTCTTAATTCATTTTATGATCTACCCGTATGCTCAGCAACAAATTTGACTTGTGAAAACCGCCTTTTGAAAATTGATAAATATTTCAGACTGATTATTCGCTATAAATCTTATTCCGGATTTAATTCTTTTGTAATCAGGTTATAACCACAGGAAGAAAGAATGCGGAAATATCACACTATTCATTTGATGACTGATTGGCATTTGTATAAAAAAAATGATAAAAAATTATTATATTTGATGTTCTGATTTATTTATAAATAAATGTTTTTTTAAAAAGTATTTCACCTGAAGTCAAATTATTTATATAAAATAGTTGTCAAAATTATTCACTTAAGTCTTATTTTATTTGTTATAATAATGTTTTAAAATTATTATTTCTTTTATTTTTATTTTGCAAACAATAACGATTAATTTCCGAAAAAAGATAATACTCGAGAAAAGTAAGTTTGAATTCAATTATCTTTGGAAAAATTCTCGCCTACTACTGTTACTTGCTTTAATATCGAACTTTGATTGGTCGCGGGTCCCCGCGGGTTATTACTACCCTTCAATAATTTTACTACACATAATTCAACTCGCAGCCGGTCCCTATTTTGCGTTCTCCTGTGTTTCGCTCGGCGCGCTTCCTCACCTCCGCCCCTCGGCAAATGGAAGCTCCGCAGAATACCCTTATAGGGTAAGCGTAAGTTTATCAAAGTTTTGTAATTATCGTGTTCCAACACTATTATTTCAGTACCTGCAGAAGATGAAAATCGAAAATTAGTACACAAATAACAATAAATATTTTCAGTATTTGTTAAATAATATAAGGTATTTGCAAAACACGCCGTACAATGAAAAATAGTCTAATTATCACAAAAAAATTTCACAACCCCCCTTAAACTTACTTGACAAGTTAGTTCTTCTTCGTGATCTTCTTGATTATCGATATTTTGATCAAATCTGAATGATGAATATCCAACATGAGCAGCAGATGAAAACGGAGCGTCATTCAAGAATTGGGTTCTTGTGATCAAATCAGCACATCCATCGCTGATGATAGGATAACTCATGCCCAAAGCAGCATTCGAGATATTGCACGTTTCCACAACAAAACTGAGAGAAGAAGGGAAAGAAACACCCTCAAAAATGTTACAAATTAAATAATCATATCAAAAAATAAATTCATTGGGACGCCTTATATCCCTGTACGAGGAAAGTAGATATTTTATAATTTGGTCTAGTACATTACTACTACTTTAAGTACATAATGTACTAGAGCAAATAAGAAAATATCTACTTTCCTTGTAAAGGGATATCGCCGGCCCAATATCACCGAATTATCCCATATCACTGAAAAACCTACGCAATTTAACAGTTTTAACCAACCGCAATTTTAACAGTTTTTCTGAAGTACTTCCAGTGCGTACAGTATATCGTCTAAAGTGCGAGATATAACTGATTATGAATCTCCTCAAAATTCCTCCAGCGATGTTCGTAGGTTTTTTTTGCAAAATGGTTAGATCAGTCACATTTGCAAGTTCTGTTTGTTTGAAATCGACTTTTGTTTTTTTTTAAAAGAATACTCTATATTTATTTATCACACTTTTGTACATATCCCGGCCCTATTACTTAAAAGCACACAACGTTTGCTAATCAGGGCCGGGATATTTACAAAAGTTTGATAAAAGGATATTTATTATGCCATGCCGAAAATCGTCTTGAAAATCGTCTTGGCCATCTTTTTCAGTGGTGAATTTAATCGTAAAACCCAATATTTCATGTTTTTATGTCGAAGATTATAAAAGTTGAGGCTAAAAACTCAATTTTTATGAAAATGTTCTTTTTAAAAGCCTAATAGGCTTAGGTTATCTTTGTGTAATTTTTTTGTCTTTACGTCAAAGCCGGTATTTTGTGAACCCATTATTACGAAAAAGAGTTTTCAAAAACGTTTAACGATTAAGATGAATATTTACTCATTGAAAACTATTTTTCGTGATAACTTGTTTAGGCTTTGCCGTATAGACAGAAAATTCAGTATTGTTAACTGTTTCGAAGCAAAATAGAACGCATGATATTATTTTCCAGTTAACACGTACAACATCATATAACGCATCATATTTTTAGAACCAATATGCAATCACAAGATTATTATTTTTTCATAATTTTGTCTTTCAAACTTATGCAACAAAACCTTAAGGGCCTTAAGGGCCGCGGTGAATTTTGACAGATACCGAAATGGGCTCTTGATAAAAAACTTTTCGCTGGATTGATATATTCTTCCCAATATATCATCAAAGTGATGATTAATAATCCAGGCAACTTTTGTACCTAGCGAATTTCAGCATTATGGCTTTTTAAGAAAATTTTGAGTTCGAATTTAACTTTTCGAATTCGAGAAATTATAAAAAATTTTCGAAAAAAGTTCCAAACATGATGAAAAAATGTATTATTTTTCGTTCGAATTTTTCTTTGTCAATATTTGTTTCAAATCATAGAAAAAAAATCTACAAAATGGCTACTTTAACTATTCGACTAGGTGAACACATATTTTTTATATGCTCTTTAAAAAACCATATGACATGGTTTAGTGATTTTTGGTCAAAAATAATTGGAAATATTTTGAAAATTTTTCTCATTTATAAGTTAAAAATTTTTAAACTAATTTTTTTGAAATCCTTGGCTGAAAATATTGAGAATGGCTAATTTGACTTTATTTAAATATGCTTTCGTTTTGTTTCTTCGTTCTTGTTTATACTCTGAATCATACTTTTTTGAATGAAAGTACGGTTCGCGCAAAATCTAGTTCAGCCCTCTAAGTCAAGAATTAAAAAAAAATATTTCACCGAGACTTGCTCAATTGGTAAGCCGACCTGTCGACCGTTTTAAATTTATTTCATTTAACTCATGAAGGAAACTATTTTTTTCGATGTGCTAAAATTTCGGTTTTATCGACTTTTTTCAAAATTTTAAATTTTCGATTTTGACTTAAAAATCGTTTATGAATTTAAACTT
>SCLH01002033.1:0-34910 GCA_004367855.1 Oikopleura vanhoeffeni | reverse complement strand
TTTTTTCGACGATTGGTTCAAATTTTTTTTAAACTTACTTTTTTTCTCAATTTCGCAAAAAAAAGTTTACATCGCTAATCCTTTAATCCTGTTGAACTTTCAAAATTTTTTGAGGATATCAGTTTTTAGGAAAGTGTTTCTGGAATCTTTAACTGAAAACATAATCACTCTACTGTTATCCGAACTCTTTTTATTTTTTTGTGAGTGATATCTCGAAAAACTGAAAATAATAGAAAATTCTACACTTTAACAAAAAGACTTTTTTGATTGAAAATAATATCTCATTTCATTCTATATTCAGGTGACAAAACTTTTTGAGGTTGGCATAATTAGATAAGGAATAATTAAGTGGGGTTTGACAACGAAATATACAGTAGGTGACCAATAGGCTGTCAAGTTTCAGATTTATGCGAAACAAAGTTAAAAATTAGGAATTTTAAGTACCAGTATCGTGTTCCTTATATAATTTAGAGAAGAAAATTGGCTTATGGCGTTTGAAAATTTTAACTCCGTGGCATCTAAAATGGACAAAAGTCCAAAATTACCGATCGATGTACTAAATAACCGGCCCTGAAACAGGAAATTACCAGCCAATATTTTCTGACAGGAAATTATTTTCAAGTTAATCAGTATGCCAAAATGTAGACGTTTCTGAAATATGATCCAGTAGGCTTTGAGTTTGAGTCCGAGTCATAATTTAAGCTCTATGTTTCATTATCTTGATAAAAAACAAAATCCTCAAGATCAGCTTCTGTAAAATTAGCCATTTTTCATAATTTTAATTTTGTGTTTTCTAATGTGTTTTAAATATTCAAAATCAAATATAAATACATTTGAATTAAACGCCACTTATTGTATTATAATCATAAAAATGATCAGCTGCGTATGGAAGACGCTCGACGATCTAGATATCCCGCCAAGTAATCATCCGCACAGCCGTGTGTTTTGTTAACCTAGGTTTTTGATTCGATTTCCGACAGCTTCAATCAATCATTCGAAAATATTTTTTTCATAATCAAAAATAATTATTTTTTCAAACATTTTAGCCGCGTATCAAGGTGTGAAAAGTTGAGTTGAGAAAACGGAGAGAGATATTTAAAATTGGAAAGCAGGACTAGAAAGTCAAGTTTTGCATGCGTTAGTTCAGGTTAAAAATATTTTCTGAAAATTTTCTAATTTTTCATGGTAACCATAATAAAAAACGTCTTTTTTGGCGCTCAATTTCCTCACATTTAAGATGAAATTTTCTAAATCTTTTAAATTATTACAACATTTTGGGCCTTCGGCTTTAACTTGAGTCTAATAAGAAATTATTCGGATGTGTAGTTATCACAATATAATCGCTCAAAGTCGGACCGAAAAATCGGCTTTGGAGCCTCCACCGATTTATTCGATTTGGAGCTTCCAAGGGTTAAGTAAATTTTCAAGAGTGGTCGAGTTTGTTTTTTACGGTTCCTAATAAATAAAAAATTGAAAGTAAATTTTACTGTAATTTTAACACCTTCGATAGCTAACGCGCGTTTTTGAGTGTTTTTTCGAAAGACAATTTACAAAGTAAAAAAAATCGGTCTGAAAAAATCAGACTTAACAAAGTGAGCTCAAATTGGGCAACTTCCGTTCGCAAATTTCGAATTAGCAAAAAGTTTCCTCTCAAGAAAAAAAAATGAAAAATTGCAAGTCTGTCTAAATGCACCGACTTCATTAAAAGTTTTATAAGAACTAAAAAATAAATTTAACTGTAACACTTTCCTCAACTGCAAAGAATACACTTTCGCCAACCATTATAACATCTTTGGCCGAGACTGGCTCGACAAAATCAAAGTCCTGGTACATTTTAATTTCGAATGCAAAATCGCCAGTTCCCTCTGAGCCAGTTGCAGTAGTAACCTTTGAAAATTCTTGCACAACTTTGGTCTCTGAAAATGATTTATAAATTTGAAATAATAATAGTAAAATTGAAAAAAATATAATAAAATTTGAAAAATATAAAAAAAATTTGAGAGAAATATTTTAAAATTCGAAACATAAATTTTGAAATTTGAGAAAAATATTTTTAAATTCTAAACATAAATATTGAAATTTGAGAAAGTGATTATGAAATTTAAAAACTTGATGATAAAATTTGAAAAAATAATTATCGAATTCAAAAATAATTAAATATCACTAGAAAACGTTGAATGGGAGTTTACCAGATTTGCTGTTGTAATTGCATTTGAAATCGAGTGCAAAGGGTTCTCCAATATAAAACACTCCAGAGTCACCCTTGGCGAAAACAGTTTGAGAAAATACAACCATGTCATTGTCAGAACTGGTTAAAGTGGTTCCACATTCTTCGAGACTGGTCATAAGATGAAAAGAGCCATCCTCCATAATTCCACTTTTTGCACAAGTTTCATCTCTAAAAACATGAAATTAAATCTGTTTTTTACTTTCATAAATAATAAAATTTTGAAAAAAATATGTTCAAAAATTTTGAAATTTTTTTTGGTTATTTTTAACAAAAAAATGCGTAGGTAGAAAAATGTAAAATATGAAGGAGGTAGTGTCTGTGAAATAAAACTTCTTGAACATTCGAGGATGAACTAGATAGGCTAAGAAACGATTGGTTGTGGTATCGCTGCTCTGCGAAAATCATCTCTCTCGCCACTGGCGAGTCGCCAGACGGCCCGAATAGGTGAAATCAGAGCACCGAGGACTCCTCGGCGAGGAGATACATTTTATAGCTCAATAACTCATGGAATCAAGGTTGAGAAAAATATAACCCACTAATTATTTTATAAGACCGTCAATTTGAAAGCAAACCCGGTATTTTTACCGGTAAGAATACCGAAATAAAATTTCAGTTTAATTTAACATATATTGTAGAAATGCTCATTATTTCGTTGTGTCTTTTTTGATCATCGAAAACTAGGTAAAACATGAAAAGGGTATTTTGTGTATTTCGCTTATTTCAATTCTTTATCGCTAGAAAATAGATTTTTAATTATAGGCTATAATCAGAGATATTTTGTCCAAATTCTGGTTTCAGAAATATAGAAGGCTTGCTAACCAAGTAATCGATACTCTTATAATATGTAGAATCAAGTCGATTTCATAAAAAATCCGCACGAAATATCTCTCACTATAATTATAATCAATTAGTTCATTTTTCTGTTGTATTTAAAAAACATTTGATTTTTGAATGAAAAAATCTTTAGAAAATTATATTTGTTTTTAATGAAAACTTTATTTTTTGTACTTCGTATCACTACTTTTGCAATTCCGTCTTTCAAATCGTTCAAATACTTACAGTAAATGAGCTTCAAATGTCATTGTATCTTCAAAAAGACATGTATCTATCATTATTTCCATACCAACCGAACTACAAGAAACGCTTGTCGAAGAAGCTTTAGGTACACAAATTTTATTTTCATTTACTTCCCAGCAATATGTAGGACAATCAATTTCAGAGGTTGTTGTAGTTGTTGTTGTGGTGGTTGTTGTGGAGGTAGTTGTTGTGTAACAATCGGTTCCATCTCCTAGTAAATCACCCATACATTCGCAACTAAATAATTCACCGTCTTCCTCTAGACTATTTTCAGGCTCTATTTTTTGACAATCGGTGCTTTTCGTACTGAATTTCGTTTGAATTCAATTTTTTATTTCGACCAATCTTGGTTCGAAAAGCCTGAGCGTGTTTTTCGTACCAAAATTGGTATAAATAAAAAATATTTTTTGTATCTGCAATCATCTCAATTTTATGAACAACTAACCCATCAAATTTAAGGTTTAACAAAATATTTTGATTGGGACCAATTTGGATACGAAAAGCGCGCTTTTGCTTTTCGGATTCGATTTGGTCGTAATAAAAAAAATGGATTCAGACCAATTTCGTAAGAAAAATCACGACCCCATATCTTTTCTTTGTGAGTCAAATTAAAAAAAAAGGTAAAACAGCTTAAAGTCATAAATTTTTTATGGCTGCTATTGGCTGACTATAAAGTTTTAGTGAAAATTAAAAAAAAAATCAACAAAGGCCGCTCTCTGATTGATCAAACTTCGGCTTCGTCAGATAATTAAAATAAAGAAATAACTCAGTAAATACAGATAACCATATATGTGGCTTCTCAGATTCGAACGCAGGACCATCGCTTTGCTAGAGAAGCCTAGTTTTGACGTTAGTTTTGCTTCGTAAATTTCACTTGACGGGATGATTGGCTCGAAAGCGCTACATGGGATCCAACAATGGTCGGAGTGGTGTGTAGCGCTTTCGAGCCAATCATCCCGTCAAGTGAAATTACGAAGCAAATTAACGTCAAAACTAGGCTACTCTAGCAAACGATCGAGGTCCTGCGTTCGAATCTAAGAAGCCACATATATGGTTATATGTATTTACTGAGTTATTTCTGTTTTGTCAGATCGCAAAATAAACACATACTTTACAAAGTATTAAAGGCTTGAGACAACCCATCTTAAAAAAAAATTTACAATAAACGCCTAAAATTTTTTCGTATCAATTTCTCGACTCAAATGATATCAGGAATACCGCTTTTAATAATAAGCTTAAATTCGAAAAACGAATAAATAATTTGAGGGTAGTCGATTTTCTTTTTTCTTCAATCCAAACATATTTCAGTAGGGTCAAATTAACAAAATTAGACCAGTTTTTAATTGAAATTCTCAAGCGGATTGTTGCGCGATAAGCCTATAAAACGTATTTTTAAGGTCCAAAATTTTTTTTAAGTGTAAATTCAGGATTATGATGGGTTCATTAATAACTGCAAATGCCCTAACCGAGCCTTTTATTGGTACATATAGCATCTTCATGGCAATTATGACTTCCTACAAGACATTCATCATCATCGACACAGCTCTCGATAAATTGAAAGGTTGTTGAATCGAATGATACTGTAGATGAGGTTAAAAAATATATATATTCACCAATATTTTGAAAAACAAATTCGACCAGTCGAACCGCGAAACCAAGTGGTTGCACCAAAAATATTGTCGAAATCCGAGTAAGAGAGTACTTGTCATCATTTTGATAACTAAAGCATTTAAGAAGTAGAATACCTAGATTTGATGCGAACACCCTAGATTTGATGCAGACACTCTAGATTTGATGCAAAATTTACTTCATCTTAAATGGGATCGGGAAAAACGTGGAAGCGACAGCCAATCAGAGACGCGCAATTTCCGTATCTTCATTTTTGTTAAATATTTAATTCAATTGAATTGCTTTTAAAACCACGTGAGTAATGAAGGGGAGAAACAAATTTCCACACTCGATCTTGAAACTTTGTAGTTGATGGTAGTGAATTCAGAATTATTGATAGTTTTTAACTTTGACATCTCACAAATGAACTGTGAAGTACTATTGAGTGATTGTCAGCGGTGAACAATCCAAATTTTTTTCAAATTTCTTTAAAATATTTTGAAAAAAACGTTTTTGCATTTGTTTTGACTGTATTTTAACATAAATTTCACAAATTTTCAATGATTTTCCTCGATACAGTACTTCTGATCGTGCTGAGCTACACAAATAATAACCAAAAAAATCGTGACTTTTATATTGGCTGCATTTTGTTGAGGGGATCTGCCCAAATCTGACCTACGAAATCGGCCTATTTTGCAATCCAAGTTTTGCTTGAGTGCTAGTATCTCGCGTTGTTTGTATCATTCAAAAAGTCACGATCCGTCAACTGAGGGCACTTAATCCATATACATTCTGGTTAGATTGTAAATAGGCTATATTTCAGGAAGAATAGAAGTTTTTGGACTATTCTTAAATTCTAAAATTTTTATGAGATTGCGCATTATTTTGAAGCAATTTCGTCAACTTTTAGGTATTTTTCTGATCTAAAAAGATAATATTTTTTTTAAAATACCTTTTTTTGCACATATATATACGTAAAATGGCATTTTTGAGCGTTTTCCGCTAATCTTGTGCCCCGAAAATGAATACAACTTTAGAAAGTTTGATTAACCCTGGCTTGAAATGCAGCACCGATTTCACAACTACAAGTAGCGCGAAATTGTGTTGGAGTTTCTGTAGGATCATAAGAACTCTCACATCTCGTCAAGGGCGCGTTTGCCGCACAAAAATCAGCGGGTTTTGATGCACAAGCTAAGATAGAGTTGTCAAGAATTTCTCAGTTATTAAAAGTCAAATTTGATACAAATTCAAATGATGGCGATTCTCTGTTTAGTTTAAAAAAATAATAATTGAAACAAAATTAAAATTCAAAAATTTGGGGTAAATTCATTTTTTCTTTTTAAGAGCTTCAAATTGGTTGTTATCATCAGAAGTCCTAAAACTCAGAATGTTTCTTGCTTTGAAACAAATATCTTTTCAAAGAGTATTTTTGTTATCACGGAAAAGTGTCAAAAATGCGGTGCTAAAAATTTATGAACAATAATGGAAATTTTAATCGTAAACTCAGACTGTTCAATAACATAGCCCATAATTTGAATACATTCATTAAACCACTATGTAACATAGACTATGTTACATAGTCTTTCTAAAAATTAACATATTTGAGAAATCGACAAAGTCCTGCAAAGTTGCAAAAAAATAAAGACACTTCAGAATTGACAATAAACAAGACAAAAATGCACAAAATTTCGAAAAATTGAAAAAAATGACACCTCGGTGCTGAAAATAAGAAAGATCAATTTAAATTGTCTTAAAATTCCAGATTTTCTTATTATTTCGGAAAAATTCTTGACTACCCAAACTTGGGTCTCTTCGTTTACAAAGCATGCACAGTCGTCGGTGTACAGCACAATATCACCAGTGATCTCATCGTTACCAATACGGCAAATACATTCTTGGCTTTCAGAGCATGTGAGGTTTGAGCAACTTTCAGAGGCAACAAGACCAGCGAGAATAGTGGCAAGAAACTTTTTGTGGATAAAAATTTTAGTAAAATAATTTTTATTTAGTTAAAACTTGACGTTTCGGTACGAATTTAAGTCTTTTTCTTATCACTCGAATTCTTATCAGAATAAGACAAAATTTTTAAATGATATGTCTTCTCAAAACAAATTACCAAAAAATAAAGATTGGTTTCAAAAATTTGAAATTGTTAACGAGAAAATTTTTTTGATTATAAGAAATTTCATAAGTGAAAGATTTTTCTCAAAAATAAGATCTTTTCAAAAATTGAGAATTGTGGTTTGTGTTAAAATTTTTTTGTTAGAAATTTAAAAAAAATTACGAAATTATCCTATTGAATATCCGATCTGATCACATAGCCGATTAAATCGGACAAAAAATCAATTCAGATCAGATCAGAAGCACATTTCACAATTTGATGATCTGATCGGAAAAAAACGAACTTTAAAAATTTGATTTTATCTTTCAAATAATTTGTACTTTTTCGTCTTTGAAATTCCGCTCATAATCAAACAAAGACCTCTTTAGTGATGTGTGGCATTTTCAGCGATTTACGACACAATTATCATTTGAAGTCGATTTTGAAATTTATGTTTATTATCAGAGTTTGCCTACTGACTAACTGATAGGAACAAAACAATGGGAAAATAATTATTATGATTTACTGTTTATCTGATCCGGACAAATATGTCATAAGTTATGGTCAATAACTAGGGTTCGGACCAGGGAAATTTTGAACCCTTTAACGACTGAGTTCATATAATAATAAAAATATTTAAATTATCATAATATATAATATTAACTTCAATATAAAGTGATTATTTAAATATATAATAATTTCAATTGAAATTTTTCTGACTTAACAAAAAAAAGGGTTCACAATAACAAATAAAATACAATTATTATTAGCTGTTGTTTGTCTGAAATTATTTTGTACTTAAAAAAGCAAAAATTTCAGATTTCCGATGCTGAAAACCGGATAACAGCCTATCGTGGACTGACCTGACAAAAATAGTGTCAACTTGAAAATAAATTGTCGAGAAGGTAGTTTTTAATTAAATGATTCTATCTTAAATCCGGGAAGTGTGCTCATTTTTAGTTAATTAAGTCAAATAATTTAAGTCAAAATTTAAGAATGATTTACTGAAAATGGGCTCTCTCATTCTCAATTATTTTTTCTAATCCGTCAAATAAATAAACCCTGTTTTACATCAAAACTCATTTTTGAAACTTTACAAAAATTGCTATAAAAATCTTCTTAATTAAAATTCTATTTTTTATCCAATTTCCTTCATTATCTGAATTCTTCTATTATAATTCCCAAAGAAAACATTTCTTATATATACCAGATTTTCTCTGACATTGATCGTTTAGAAATTCGAACAGATTAAATAAATAAAAATCTGTCAGATCAGGAAAAACCGAATCTGAAAATGTCACTGGATTATAAAAGAAACGAGATAATTTAAATGTGCGTTTAAGAAGAAACCCTACGCAGCTGAATCGAGTTTAAGGTTGTGATCCGGAAAATTTTAATTTTAAAAAAGCAATTTGAGAGATTTGAAATATACAATAAAACAGATAAAAATTTGTTAACTTGATATCGATCGGACCTTTTTATTATTCAAAAGATATTTGTGCTCAGTTTGAGCTATCTAAGAATGAAATCGGATGAGCTGTTTTCAAAAGCCAAATTTCATATAAAAAATGGCTAAAAATCAAGTAAAAAACGACCAGGATCCCTCATTATCGATATCTTTAACAAGTATTGTTAACTTTGAATTTTTACTAAACTGTAATTTCGCTAAATTTTACGGACTTTTTTTACAACTTACTGATCTGAGGTAATTTATAACGACTCATTTCTCATAATCAATTATCTGCCAATTTTGCCCAATTTGTGGAAGAATACCTCATGAATCAAATCAAGTTCTCCTACGATTCAAAGATTTTCAGCTTGCTTATAATAGTAACCCATGAAATTAGCCTCACGAATTGTGAATCAAATAAATTGTCAAGAAAAAGCATGTTCCTAGAATGAACTACAGAGTTCCATCCGATAAATATAATTTGATTTTCTCAAGAAAAGTTTTAAACGAAGGAGAATTGAACTGTGAGTCACAATTCAATTATCTGTCGTTTAAAACTTTTCCTGAGAAAATCAGATCATACTTATCGGGTGGAACTCTGTAGTTCATTCTAAGGACATGTTATTTCTTGACAATTTATTTGATTCATAAAGTTCTTCTACACTGTAATTTCTGTTTCCTGCAAAAATATTTTAACTGCATTTTTGTAACAGTTTTATCTTATTATGTGCTACTGATGGAGCACATAAAAAATCGAAATATATTTGCGAATCTAGAAATATATTTATATTTGTAAAAAGCATTCAACGCCAAGCGTTTACAAAATAAAGTTCCACTTTTTTGTCACAATTTGAACTTCTGTTTTCAACCTAAGGGATAAGTTGGAATAGTTTAGGCACAAACTGGGTTTTCAGAGTCAATTCAATCATATATACTGAAAACAACTCAAACATATTGATATGACTTACCAATTAAAAAAGCTTTAAAAAGTGACAATATTTTCAAAATGTATTTCCTTCCTGAGTTTTCAAGATAGAGAAAAAATTTATAATTTGTGGAAACCAAAAAAACTTGCGCAGAACACCAAGGTCCGTTTTTTGTCCTCCCTATACTTTGTTAAGGTGCGTGCTTTCGGGCGTGCTTTCCGTACCCAAAATGGTCTGCATTATTTTTATTTTATTCAAACCAATTTGGGTACGGAAAGCACGCCCGTACCCAAATTGGTCTGAATGAAAAATTATTTGTGAAAAACGCAACGTCATGATGATGTGTATGAAATGTTGAGGAATTCCACCGACTGCACTTGAGCACAGTCTAGGCATAACTTCTGGCCATAAGTAGGGTCAGTACCGGACACTTATCTGCGAAAGCTTGTTTTTTCATGCACTGTGACCACTTGGAGGCTCCAAAATTTTTTTCATGGTCGGAATCATTCTTCTTGAGAAAGTTTGACCCCATAAACTCATAGAACCGGGCTAAGGGTGTTAGTTTTGAAGATGAGTCTCACGGTACTGACTCTACTTATGCGGCATAAGTTATGCCTATCACTGTGCTTCAGTGCAGTCGGTGAAATTCCTAAACACCCTAATGACGCATAACCATGACGATGCGTTTTTCACAACATATTTTTCATTCAGACCAATTTGGGTACGGAAAGCACGCCCGTCTTAGCGTACCCAAATGGGTACACTAGACACCG
Organism: Oikopleura vanhoeffeni; assembly: GCA_004367855.1. Lineage (NCBI taxonomy): Eukaryota > Metazoa > Chordata > Appendicularia > Copelata > Oikopleuridae > Oikopleura > Oikopleura vanhoeffeni. The sequence continues at coordinate 24,745 of SCLH01002033.1, read as the reverse complement.
ACTCATTAAAATTTCATCCGGCGCTAGAATGAGCAAAAAACTGTTTTTTGGCCGATTTTAAGGGTCCCAGGGAAAAAACGTCACCTCCCTGGATTATGACAGCAAAAAATTGAAAGTGGTATGAATGAGTCACTGAAGGGTGGGAGCAATGCATGAAGGTCCGAAGTTTTAATTTCTGTTCCTCGGTTGTTTGGAAACAGCGATTCAATTTCTCGGAAATCTAAAAATTTTGACAAAAACGATAGAAATTATTACCAAATCGCAATAAAAATATGTTTTTGATGACCAATGAGAATAAAAAGACTACTTACTATAAGTTGTTAATAGTATAAACATTTTTATGTTAACATTTTCATGAAAAACCCTTCTAAAAATAATCTAGAAAATTTCATGCCTCAGTCTCTAAATGCGACCTGAATTCCTTTGAGGTTTCCACTGACCCGCGCGCGCCCGCGATCTGAAAGACATAGAGATTAAATAACTGTCTGATTTGGAGACAACAGATGACAAATTGGTGACTTTTTCTACGGTATAATAAAACTTTCATTAAAGATTCTCACAATGATATATAGTAAGTAATGTGTTTGATGAGCACATTTGTTAATAGTTTATGTTCCCGAAAAAATTCACTATTTTGCAGAAAAATAACTCAGTTTGAGCTGAACACCTACTGACTAGAATATGACATATTCAATAGTTTGACTATGATTGAAAAATACAATCCGTGTAAAATTTTTTATACGCACTGAACATAATCTGAATAGCACAATCATGCTTTTAAAATGAAATTCTTGGAAAAAATGACTCACTAAATAAATGCTTGAAACCCTTTTAGTAAAAGTAGCTCCTTGGATTTCACCTCGAATGACTTCGTGGCCCAGGTACGAAATGCCTTTATATTTGTGAAATATTGTTTGATGAAAAAGAAAGAAAGGTTAATTTATATTCGAAATTTAAACAAACTATAAATTTATGAAAAATCGGAAATACTCATTTGTAAAACTATTCTTAATCTTATGAATAATAATTTATGATCAGTACAATAAATTTCTAGAAAATTGGCAGCTACTGCTCAAAAATGAGAAACCATTTGTGAAATCGCCTATGTGTGAGTTTGAAATTTTGAAAATTTTAATGCTTGAACAATGGCCATTTTGAAAATTGTTTTTTTTATTTTGAGCAGTAGCTGACAATTTTTTCAAAACAATTTTGCACTGAAGGTTATTTTTATTGAGTTATAGCTAAACAATTTATCCCAAAAAAGTTTTCCGTACCTATATCGATAGAAGCTAAATTACATTTGCACAGTACATGGAACAAAGCATGTCAATATTTTAATACGATCGTTTGAATCGCAGTCCTACAACACCTATCACGCCTCTTCCCTCGGTGTGGTTAATATATAGAGATGCCTGGACGTGCTAAGTTAGAACTCAACCCTTTTTTCATCCGACAACCAAATAATCAAAAAAAGCAAATAATAGAGGTTTTGAGAACCTGAGACTTTAAAAGCTATCTCATTTAAGAAGAAATAAGTCATATTGAAAAAGATTCCTCAGATCAAGCCTTAAAAATTTGTCCGAGGTTTTTGCAATACACTGATAATTTCCTGATCAAAAACGCTTCGATGGGCATTTTGATATTAACGTTTAAAACCAAAAAAATACTGAATCAGTATTAAGGATCAGAAATTGAAAAAGCAAAAATCAATGAATTTAAAAATTTTGATATTTCCAATTAAGTTTGGTTTGAAACGTAAACGATCGATTGAGTGCATTTTTAAAATATAATACAAGCATCAAAATCATCCTTTTATTTCGAATAATAACATTTTCCCCACCTGAGTCCATCTTAAAAATGTTTTGTATCTCTATAGCGCGTGTTCGAATCCCACTAATGTTGTCTTAGTGATTGTCTTGAGTATGATTATAGGCAAGGGTGCTTAATGTCGGGACCGCCAAAGTTGATCGGTGTGTAATCAATCAGGAAATCCATAAGACATTATCGGTGGGATTCGAACACGCGCTTTAAAGATAGTAAGCATTTTTAAGATGAACTTAGGTTGGGAAAAGAATAAACTTGAACGTTTAAAAACTCTGGAAATCTTATAGTATTTGTCCATGTTTCACCTCAATCGCTGACAAAATTTCATAAATATTAAAAATGTAAAAATTTCGAGGTCAATATTCAAATTCTTCATAGCGTACCGACATGTCGCGACACTATACGGTATAAGGCATAAGGTATGCGGCATAACCATATATTAATTTTATCATCGACCATTCATGTTTCTACCGAATATTCAAGTTTACTCCTAGGTCATAAAAAATTAAGGAATTGAAAAGTCTCAATAACGATGAACCGGTTATGATTCATAATTGATGCTATAAAATATAAAGACAGAACTGATTTCACATTTGAATATCATTCTGTTTTTTTTGTTGAAAACTTTATTTTAATCATGAGATTTTTTCAATTTGTTTTTTGTTTGGCTATTAACGGTAAGAATTAATTTAAATTAGTGGGTATCAGCACTGCTGATTCAGCAGGTGTAGTTTATGAACCTCATTTCGGTAACCAAAAGTGAAAAGCTTGCGAGAAATTTTTTTCGATTCAATTGAAGATACCTGCAAATTACTATTAATTTATTATGATTTGATAAGTTTATAAATTTTATTCATCATTTATCAACGTTCCGATTTTATTGTCTAATCATTTTCAGAATAAATTAATTTCAAGTTTAAATTAAACAATCGTAAAGAAAAAGTAATCCAGAATATTTCCAGATTAAAAAATTTTCTCTAATTTGCATTTTTTATGCATTGGAGTGACAGTAACAGTTTTATAATTCGAAATGGAAGGTATTCAAATTTGAACTAATTAAGTAGATAAGAAGTAAAATTTTTCTTTCCTTAGTTGCATTTTTTGTGTATTTGGGTGACAGTTAATAGGTGTTAAAGTTGGAGACATCGGAATTGATAATTATTAAAATTGACCTAAATTAGTAGATAATATATCTTAGGTTGGGCACTACATGTATTCAAACTTTATATGGATAGCCTGGTCAATTAATGCGTGGTTTTAAGTTCCAAATAATTGGAAAAGTTTGTGATCAAACTGATTGTTAATTTTAGGTCGTTTTTTTCTGATGAGAAATGCTTCAGTTTTTCACGATCATAATCAGTTTTAAAGCTTTTTCCTTTTATTTCAAATTTATTTTTGAAAAAAGAAAGTCTAGATAAAAAACGAATTAATGCAGAGCATGTCAAATGTGTATAAGATCTGAAACCAGTAACTCCAGGAGGCACAGAGCTTTTTGAAAAGCTCAAACCCCTGTTAATTATCCAAAAATGAAGAATAAATTGTTTGCCGACACTTTTTTTCAAATGCAATTTATAAATCGGTGTTTCAAATCAAAGTATATATTCTAAATGTTGTTTTGGTTAAACGTTCAAATTTTATGTAGAGTTGATTGAAAGGAAAATTTTTCCCAGAGTCTCAATTCTGATCAATTAATTTAAGAATCAATAATGCCATAAAAAGTTGAAAAAGTCTAGTTTTAAGGAAAGTATTTTGAGTCCATTTAAAATAAAATATTTATTCTAAATCCTCTCTGGCTTTAGAATCTGGAAACATCTGGCACAAAAATACATTTACATAAATGAAATTTCAAATAATCTTATTTCGGTATCGGTAATACCAATTTGGTTTCGAAAAAATGATATGTTTCGATAAAATATTCACTTAACCTCCTCACCACCCAGAAACGAGAACTTCGCCTCACACCAAAAGCCTATCTTAAGGCACTTCTTTGAGCGCTTATCACGAAAAATTGGAAAAGATATCAATTAATTTATTTGTCACTGATTGAGATCAAGGATAGAATTAAGAGAATAACACGTAACATTTTAAATTTCGAAGTTTGTGAACTAGATAACTGCGAGAGAAAAGAGAGGTTCACTCACTTTGTTTTTCTTGAAAAACCATACATTTTTTACAATGACATATACGTTACAAATTTACAAGTGAAACTTTAGCTATTTATTGCGGATCTCAAATTTGAAACATGATATCTCGATCGGTTACAAAACAATTATTCATATTGCAGTAAAATGTGAAAAATATTGCTAATCAGCTGAAAACTCAAAATCAGTACCATCTTATGTTCTACATTTGATCGATTTATTAATTTGTCTTTGTCTTTTATTATTTGTCTTTGTCGGCTTTTATTTGGGTTAAATTGCCGTTCAATTTTTTCGAAAATAATTTTTTTTCATTATTTTGAGTTTCATAAAAATCACTTGTGGAAAAATTATTCTTCGTAAAGAAACTGCAGATAAAATAAACTTACATCAAAAAAATCCTCAAGTACTTTCCTAAAAACTGGCTTCCTTAAAAGTTTGATATTATGTATCGTTTTCACACAATTAATTTTTAGGAAATTTTGGCGAAAATCCTAAAAAAAATAGGAAAAAATAACTTTCGAACGGCTAATCGTCTAAAATTTTCAACAATATTTTTGGAAATATAATTGCAAACTCAATGACCTATTTGGATTGTAGGTCTGTGACGATGTTATTTCTGCGACGTTTTGGCTCCCGAATTTTTTTTTTGCCTTTAGATAGTCAAAGTGTGTGAGGGGGTTAACAAACATAATGCCAGAGTGGCATTAGTGCGTAAAAAAATTCAGTGGTAAAATATTAGTGGTAGAACATTACTAAAACACCACCTCCAAATATTGATGGGAATTTCAATATTGATGAGGAATTGTCCGTGAGGGTCCAAATTAACTTTTTAAACTAGGATACCCGTAAGCAATCAAAAACGAGAAAAATATTTTTCAGAACTAAAAATTTCAGCATTTTTTCTTAAATTTCAAATTTTGATTGGCTTTTGTGGACATCTTGGAATTAAAATATTTTTTTTCTGTAATGGAGACTATTTATCTTAACATCAGTAGGATTCGATTGATAGCACTTATTTAATGACTGGACCATTTTGGTTTTTGAGGTTGACGACTGCGGACGCACTAAGTTATAAGCGGTAATACCGCTGCGGTTTACCGTAAACTTATATCAGATCGACCTAGATATAGTTATAATCATCAATTGATTCAAGAGATCAAGAGAACTTTCTTTTTTCGAACGTAATTTTTTCATGAATATTTCGAATTAATTCACAATAACTTGATTGCCAACAGATAAACTCAATCAGACAACAGTCTTGAGTTGTTACGAGTCTGGAAGTATCACGGGGTTCAATTGTTTTTTTTAACGTTTTTCATAAAATAAAGCATAAAATTTTCAAGATCAGAAATTTTAGTTTGACAATTTCACTCTCCAACTTGATCATAAAATAATCTCGATTTAAAAATTGCAAATCAGGCTTAAAGAAATTATCTGGATCAGTCAATTCATAAAACTAGTATAAAACTTGCGAAAAAATATGTCACAAATCACCAGTAAATAAAACTTTGACGGGTTCAATTTATAAATGAACTGCTATGATATAGCTATATTGTTTTTGTGCTATATATTGTGCCTATACTAACTTTTCAATTGAACCAAATTTTTGTAATCAGCTTCATATTTGAAACCAATCACTGGTTTTAATGTTTTGAATTACAATCCCAACATCGAACTTGAAGAGTTCAAATTGAAACAGACTTTAGTTTTAAACTATTTGAAATATGAAATTTTTTTGATGCTGTGATCGGTAATAAATTTTGCTAAAGTCGATAAATGTAATGCAATTTCTACGACCATAAAACCTTATAAAACTTACTCCCTATTATAAGGGAAAAATTATGAGGGAAAAATAAAATTCACTTGATAAAGAAAATTTATATAGTTAATTGTAGAGAATTACAAATCAATAACTCTGAAAATGAAATATTTCTCAATGTCACTTGCAACCCTGTCTGAAAATTAAACCGGTTGCTTAATTGCCTATAATTAAGCTTGAAATTTTGAATTTTCGAAAAACATTTCAAAAAAAATGTCAAGCTTAATGATAAGCGAAATCATTTTGGAAATTTTTGGTAAATGCTAATTTATGAAAAACGAGACATTATTTCTTCAAAATTTGTTCTTAGTCAATTTCAGCACGGAGCCTCATGTGCTCCGAAAATAATTGAAATCTAAGCCGTTAAATTTTAAGCGTTTATACCTTATTCTTAACTTACTCAAGTCTAGAAACCTCCGACAAAATAGTTTTTAGCTCAAGTAAACGAAACAGCAATTGATCAAAACGCAACCACAATAGCTGCAATCGATACAACATTGGCTGCTGAATTAACAACAGCACTGGTTCCTGAAATAACAACCGGTGATAATCAAAACGCAACGGTAATACCTGTTACATTGGTTGCCGAAAACGAAACAACTGTGGCTGCTGAATTACCAATCAATCCTGATCAAAACGCAACCACAAAAGCAACAGTCACAAAAGCAGCAACCAAAGAAACAATAACACCTTCTGGAGCAAAGAAAATTCTGGCAAGCTTTAGATTGGCCCCCTTTTTAATTTATATCTCGTCATTTTAAAATGTCTCGGTCGATAGTTAAATGTTTGAAACGTAAAATGTACAAATACCTAATGATCCAGTCACAAAAATTAAAAAAATAACTAGAAATCCAAATTCTATGAACTTCACGCTTAATGGTTATAAATCAAATCATCATAAGTAGAATCTAAAATTATTTTATTTTCGAAAAAATTAACAAAATGCAATAACATCATGTAAAACCTATTTTGGTAAATTTTTGAAATTTAAAGCAAACTAACATTTTGATTGGTCTCTGCAAACAAATCCTTTTAAATCTTTTAAAAGAATTCGATCTAAATAATCTCATCCGACAACAATTGAAACTTGATTGAATAAAACTCGTGTTCTTGCCGATTAACCTTCAAAATCTTTAATTTATACATTGAACGTTTTATACATTTTACTATCGCCCCCTTGGTGAGGTTCCTTTCAGTTTCTTATGCAGCAGAAAAAAATTTCTATGAAAATCTGCAACCTTGACACTTTCTAAAAAATTTACATGTTCAACTTCTCAATCGCAATGTCCGTTAAATTGTTTTAATTTATTCTATATTTTATATTTGTCAGTATTTAACTTTCATACTAACGCCTCAAAGTGTTTATCGTTAACGATGACCGACTTAGGGACTATTTTTTATTATGAACTTTAATTAAGGGGTGGTCGTCGCATTTTAAGGGGTTTTCGATAGCCAATTGTCGCACAAGTACAAATCGTTGGACCAATTTTTACCTCTCTTTGACATATTTAAACTAAAATCTTGCATCCTAAAAAACAATCCAAATTAACGAATGGCTCGTCCAATCAGAAACGTGCTTACAGAAGTGACGGAATTAGTTTTTCAAAATGTATCTCCTTCCTGAGTTTTTAAGGTTCAACAATGATTCATGTTTTAAATTAACCGGACAGGACGTGAGCAGACCCCCAAGTTAAGTTTTTTGGAAAAATTCTTTGATTTGGTTCAGAATCACCAAAAAACTGTATTTTGCTCTAGTTAACATAGGGTAAAAATACTGTTTTTGATGATTCCGAAGCCAAATCAAAGAATTTTTCCAAAAACTCAACTTGGGGGTCTGCTCACGTCCTGTCCTGTCCTGTCATTTTGAAAAAATAATTCCGTCACTTTTGTAAGCACGTTTCTGATTGGACGAGCCATCTGTTAATTTGGATTGTTTTTTAGGATGCAAGATTTTTGTTAAAATATGTCAAAGTGAGGTAAAAGTTGGTCCAACGATTTGTACTTGTGCGACAATTGGCTAATCGAAAACCCTTAAAATGCGACGACCACCCCCTTAATCGTTAGAAAATAAGATTTTTAAACTCTCATTTTTCAGCTATTCCTTTAAAAAAATTTTAAAAGTTTCGTGTTATACCCATATCAGGTCATTTCCGGCAACATGAAAAACTCGCATTTTGAATTAAATTCTTTAAAATTTTCAGAAATTAAATTTTATTTTTTTTTGCACAAAATTGGCATCCTCGAATTTTATTCATCCCTTTAGCCTATATTTTCGCATTCAAGGGTGACGTGTCATGACAGAGAAAATTTCCCTCATGTGTTAAAATTTTTTCTTATGCTCACGTAATAATTGCCCGAAAATGAAAAAAAAATATTCTCTAAGAGTCGTTTTCTGCAGCAGGTGATCGTTATCGATATGGAGGGTCAACAAAAATATCTCAATCCAACCAACGGACAATTTTTTTATGCGATCACATAATTCATGTTTTTTCGGTACTCCAAACTTTTCTCTTATACTTGCATTATTAACACCAATAACTCAGTTAGGTTTTTTTATACAATTCAGTTAATTTCATATGATTATTCGGTAATTTTGCATACTATTTTGCGTGGTAATATTGATAAATTATTGCGCAAAGAATTATCTGGGGCAAGTTTTTACTTTTATAACAATACTTATGTTTGTATCGGCTTGATATAATATTTTACTAAATTAAATAACTTAATGCTTTAAAAAAACCAAGTGCAGGCCGCTAGAGCGCAAAGCTAATTTTTCGCTTTTATACCCTTCGTGCACATAATTGAACCATGATTGCTTATACCGTCGTTGGCAAGTCGAATACGAAAAAGCTTTTGATGGTATTTTCGAAGCGATCCGGTGAAATTACAGCCTGAGTTTTTTTTAATTGTCACTCTTATTTTGTCTGGTGGGAAGACAGACAAAATCTCAGCCAAAAGATAGTAGATTTTCACTGTCTACCCGCCGGACGAAAACATGTGACCATTAAAGAAAACTGGGGAAGGCTGTAAGCTTTAAATAATTTTGAGGTTATTATCTGTAGATTTCGTAAAATAAATTTATAAACTTTAAATCAATGGTAGAGTTAATTGTGATAAAGCATTGGCAGAAAAATTGTAGCGATATGATGTGTATTTTAAGAGGAGATTGATTTTAGAGGCATTCATTTTAGGTCTCGGGTCTTAGTTAGATTTTTTTCCTGCATTTGAAATTTTTTGCGGCATTTTAGCAAAATAATATTTGAAATTTAAAAATTATTGATTTTTAGTTGAAAAAATGTATAAAATAAATTAAATATATAGGTGAAGGGAATATTTACACTTTTTTATGTAAAGTTTTCGATAATTTTTTGTCGAATATTTACTTTTTGGTTAAAATTTTGTTCTCCCGCATTTGGAATGAATCAACTATATTTCTTATTTTGTAGAAATGAGCTCCCACTTAGCGTAATCTGATCTTCTAAATCCATTTCATATAAGTTTTTTTACCGCATTGAAAATCTGCTTTTTCCCGAGTTTATAAAATTACATTTTTCCTATTGATTAATTTGGGAAATCATTAATGTAGTTTCGAATTTATTTGGGATTGATTAACCCGTATGTTAAACGGATCAGAATTAAAGTCAGTAAACTTGTGCTTTGTGTTACACAAGTTGTGTACACGGTAAAAAACCATGCAAACTGTTTGTCAGGAATAATAAGGTTAGAGTGAGAGTAGTAGGGTCTGCAGGCAAAATATTGTTCTTGCACGGTGCAAGTTGCACCAACCCTTGTTATCTTCGACTGAACGTTTAGCCATGGCCAACGTGTACACGATTATATGCTGTGTATCAAAAATAACCCTATCTTGAAAGCGTTAGAATAAGGGTCAGGTCTGTTTGTTAAAAGTTTAGGTTTGAATTTCGTTTCAGAGACCACCACCTCAATCGAAAACTTGAAAATTTATTGTTGTTGCCTTTTCAATATGCAGACGGAAATTTCGTTCAAATTTCATAAATTATAATATTCAGATGCGGGAAAAAACGCTCTGAGCTCAACTTTTTATTCCTGCATTTCATATCCTGTTTGGACCTAACTAAATAAAAATCATCGATGTACAGTGCGAAATTAACGAAGGGTAGGTGAGCGAGGGCGTATGAGCGAGAATGGAAGTACAGTCCCGATTGGGGTGCGCTAGTAGCGACTCCCACTTTCGTCATCACAATACAAAGAGAACAATTTGGTTATTATTTTCAATTCATCTTTTTCCTAATAACAGTAGTTTTGTAATAACAGAATTTCTATTATAACTTTATAATAAAAGTATCTGAATAAAAATTCTTCTGAATTAAATATTTTCTCATAAATTCGGTTCTATGAGTAGGCTGTCCACCTGATCGACTTTTTTAAGCGTAAAAATAAAATTCAATACGTGCCCATTTCACTTTTTAGTGGCGGTGACAAAGAAACTTGTCCCTACAGCAAGGATATTCAAATCGATTTGTAGTCCTGACGCTATATTCAAATTTTGAGATGCGCTTTTGAACACATTTTTTTAATTTGGCTGGTATTTGCTTTAAGATGTTTAGTTTAAATACAGGCATTATTTCTGTAGGTAAATATGAATTTTGGAGACATTTGTTATAAATAAAACATAAATAGTCAAAATTACCACTTTGCATTGTTAATTATAAGTGTGACTTTCTATTATTCTAGTCGACTATTATTCTAGTCGACTTACCTCAACCTTAAAAATCCTTGGCCAGCCTAGTAGGAACTAGTTTCCTTTGTCAGCGCGATTAAAAAGTGAAATGGGCACGTATTTGATAAAAAAAAATTTATTTTTACGCTTCAAAAAAGTCGATCAGGTGGACAGCCTACTCTTAAAACCGAATTTATGAAAATATTTAATTCAGAAGAATTTGTATTTAGATACTTTTATTATGAAGTTATAATAAAAATGCTGTTATTACAAAACTACTGTTATTAGGAAGAAGATGAATTGAAAATAATAACCAAATTGTTCTCTTCGTATTGTGGTGACGAAAGTGGGAGTCGCTACTAGCGCACCTCAATCGCGACTGTACTTTCATTCTCGCTCATACTCCCTCGCTCACCTACCCTTCGTTAATTTATCTATGCTACATACGCACTGTACCTCGATGATTTTTATTTAGTTAGGTCCAAACAGAATATGCGGGAAAACCACATGTGGGAAAAAACCTCTTATTTTTTTTGCGATAAAAATTAAGCCCCAAAACTTAAAATCAAATTGCCGACAAAAAAAGACTACTTTCTAGAATAGTACTTTCGAGGGTAGTAATGACTCTAAACATACCACTTATTGATTTCAAATACAGTAAATATGAAGTTTTGAATGTTCTAGGAAAAATATCCCATTACACATTTTTGTCCAGATTTGCGTTGACCACCCCCTTAAAAAGGGTTGGTGGTTCCTAAATTGACAAATTCTCGATTAAAAATTAGCCGAAAAAGGCTTTCAGGATGCTATTTCGATTAGCTGATTTGTAGAACTAGCATTTAGCTTGCAAAAAAATGTCAAATGTTTTGTGTATGAATACACTCCTTGATACGCAACCTTGACAAAACAACCCAATCAAACCGGAAAAGCTATCTCTCCCTAGATTTTATTTCCAAACGATCCTTAAGTTTAACATAACCTGTAGAATTGGAAGGCTGAACTCAAGAGAAGCTGTTTTGTCGATTAGTGTAATTTTTCTTAGAATATGCTATAAACCACTGACAGTGGTCCACTGTTTGTGGACATTTGTCATCGAAAAATCTATCTCCTCGTAAGTTAATTTTGAAATTAACTCAATTTTTTGCAAAGGTATCCCTAAACAAGTAAAAATTCAAGGGGTGCCTTTTTTCAATTTCGACCTCAAACTCAAAATATGAATTTTTAGGGTCACATGAAAAAATTTCCGAAAAAAGCGCTTGGATTTTTTAAGAGTAAGCTCAGAAGAAAGTCGGAGACATTATGTACGGAGAGTTGGCTTACGTCAAATGATTTTAAAACATCAACGATTGTTTTTGTGCACTTTTATGAGATAATAAAGGCAGAAAATTAAGGCACTACCACGCTCTAAAATATCGGAAAAATAATTGAAACTTGCATTTGCTGGGCTTGACCCAGCTGAACAAAAATTATACGAATATCACATTTGAAACTAACTATTTAAAAAGTCAAGTCATAACAGCAATAATATAATTTATTTACAATAATGCCCTGAGAATGAACAAAGTTACAAATACAAAACTATCGAAAAACTTTTTTTCGCCAGCAGTTGATGATAAAGTATTGCTTTCAAACACGGTCGTTGTCAAATTCACAGGTACTGTAGTTTTTTGATCGGCAACAGTTGTTACAACATCGTCAACAATGGTAGTTGTGTTTCTTTCATTTTCAAATACCAAAGTTGTGTTATGCTCGGCTGTAGTAGTGGGTGAAGTTGTTGTGATTGTGGTTGAAGAATTTGTGGAATTATTAATTAAAGTTGTTGAAATTTTGGTCGTTGTCGAAATCAACGTTGAAATTAAAATACTATTTGTTGTAAAAATTGAAAAAGGTGTCGTTAAAGGTGTTATAGGAGAAGTTGTATAAGAAAGTGTGAAAAAAATTGTACCAGCTTTTGGAGTAGTTGTTGAAAAAGGAGTTTGAGAAGTTAGAGTTTTGATAGAAATTGTAGGTGTGATAGAAATTGTATCAGTTTTTGAATTAGTTGTTATGATAGGAGTTTGCGACGTTGTTATTGGAGTTATCGTGAGACTTGTAGTTGTAAAAAAAGTTGGGTTGTTAGTTGTACTGGTAGTTGTATGAGTACCAGAAGTTAGTTTAATAGTAGTTGTGATGGTAGGTGTCGTTGCAGAAAAAGTTGTATTTGTTGTCGTAGTAGAAGGTTTGATGAGAGTTTGAAAAGTAGTTGTAAGAGTTGTGATTGAAGTTTTCTTTGTAGTTGTCGTAGTAGTTAAAGTTGTAAAAGCAGTGGTACTTGTAGTTGTAGAAATAGTTTTTATAGTCGTTGTTGCAGTACCATAAGTAAGTAAAGCAGTTATGATTGTAGTTGTATCAGTTGTTGAATTGGTAGTTGTGGTAGTAGTTGTGAATGAAATTGTTGTGGAAGTTGTTGATGTAAAAAAAGTTGTGTTGATGGTCGTACTTGTTCTACTGGAATTATTTATGAAAATTGTTGTAGTTGTACCAGTAGTGAGTGATGACATTGTGATGGTAGTTTCAGTTGTTAATTCACCAATTGTGGTTGTACTTGTGATTGGAGTTGTGTTAGAAGTTGTCGTGGAAATTTTTGTTGTGAAAAAAGTTGTGGTGGTAGTCGGAGTAGTTGTTGTAGAAGTATAATGAGTTAGACCAATGACCAATGAGCAACACCCTGAAATTTTTACCCATAATTTTACAATATTTTACCCATAATTTTGATTAATTTAAAATAAATTAATATATATTTGTGAGATTTCATAATATAATTGTTAAATTTTATAATCTAAAACAAACTATCGAAAAAACTGTGTTTAAGTTTTCAGAAAATACATGTATCAAATTAAAAAAATCGGACTAGTGAGACCAATGGGCAACACCCTTCGTGTGAGACTAATGGGCAACATTGAGATCAATTGGCAACACTTTTTCGAAAATCTCGTGTGTTGCCCATTGGTCTCACCCACTGTATTTGTGATCGTAGTTGTCGTAGCAGCAAAAGTTAGCGGAGTAGTTGTGATAGATATCGTGGTAGTTGTTGTAGTTTTGAAACGAGTTGTAGCAATAAATGTTTTTGAAGAATAAGTCGTGGTTGCAAAAGCTGACGTAGCAGTTGTAGTAACACTTTTTGTCGAAATTGTACTACTATTTGTACTGGGAGTTGTGAAAGTAGTGGTAGTTGTGGAAGTGGACACAGTCAAGGTGGTAGCTGTAGTCGTTGTTTTTGAAGGCCCTGCTTCAGCTGTTGTTTCATTCTCGGATATAACTGATGTTCCATTTTTGGCAAGTTGTTGATATTGAGTCAGTATTTTTTGTACTTGTTGTAGTTGTTCATTATTTTCAGCAATAAAATTATTCTCTAAGGGCTCAGTTTCATTTTGTTTACCACATGCATTGGCTGAAAAACAAACCAGTCAATGGTTTCAAGAGTTTTATAAAATTTATTCAAAGATTTTTTTATCAAATAGCTGTATTCTTTTCATATTTTGTCTAAACAGTCATTTTTAGTGTGAATAAAAAAAAAGAGCAGAAATTGGTGCTTGATCGAGGTTCAGGTGAAATGGACCAAATTAAAACCTACAATGAATTTTATAGGCAAACTACAGAATGAGTAGCGAACTAAGCCCAATCCTAGCGAGAAATTTTGAGTTAGTTCGAAGCAGAAATAATTGACCAAATTACAAACAGTGATATTATAGAAAACTTTCGATGTTGAAGATTAACTTTGTATTATTCCTAAGAGGTTAAAAATACACGCACTACACTATTTGAAAATTAACAACTTTAATTATGGCTTAAAATTGACTGTTCAACAGTTAATAATTTGCGAAAAAGCCAATCATGAAATATTTCTTAAACTTCAAATTCGCAGTGAACTATCACCACAGGTTATTTAAACCCATAAAAATGAGACACTTGAGAGTACGAACAGAGCCTTTTGGTCCATATATTTTTGCTCTGAGTTTGTTTGAAAGCAACTATCTAAACTCTTGGAAATCGCAAATATTTAATTGTCGAATCAGGATAACAAATCGTTTTTGGTGATCCCTGAGAGTATAAACTTCCTATCAACTTCTTTGGTCGAAATTATCAGATAAAAAAATTTGTATAAAATTGACTGAAAATTTTATGTTTTATTTTTTAGAAGAAATTTCGCTTGAAAAGAAGTGCCAAAAAGCAAAAAATTGAAGGACTCTCATGATATAAAAATATTTTAAGATTTTACCGAGAAATCAAATTTTATTATTCAACTGGACTTTTCCGTAGACATCATACTTCTGAACTTGGACAATAATCATAAAACTTTTCACCACCAAATCATATTTTCAGCGTGATGCTATTTATCAATCACAAAATATTCAAGCCATCCTCTTAATCAATATGAAATGACTTTCTATGGTGAAGAGGGTGTTCAACCCGCTAACATTTGAATTGTTGGTCACGACTTATCCTATGGCATTCTAAGAAGGCTTAAATTGACTAGACATTTTAAGAAAAAAAACGTCTGAAAAGACCATTTTGCATTTGTTTATCAAAAACTTTAAAATCTCAAAAAGTCTAAAATAACGAATCTTAAAGTTTTTGGCTAAAATGCAAACAAAATCATAACATGTCAGCAATTTTTATCAAAAATGAAATTTTTCAAGCTTTAAATAAATTATGTTGCAAATGTTTTAAATAAACTTTTCGCCGCAGGAGCAAAATTCTAACACAATCTTACCAAATGTATTCATCACGGATGCCTAAATAGCCTTCAACTTTTAAGTCAGTCATGATCGGGCAGCCTATGTTAGGGATTCACTGATGATACAATTTAACCTCAGTGACGATTGAAAATTAAAAAATAATTAAAGGTGATAAAATTTAAATTATAAAATAATGATTAAAACAGTATTAATCATAATTTCGAAGTAATAATTGAATCAGTTCTGAACAAGTTGAACAATCCATTCAGAGTTAAGTAACTTAGCCAAGCTGACGTCTAATTCCTGATGTGTAAAGAACGTTTTTTCATAATTAAATAAAAATTTCCGAAGGCTTGTAAGTTACAAGTTGTAACCAAGATGATACGCCAAAATCTTTGAATTTTATAAACATTTGCGAAGATCCTGCAATTTTATAATCTTTTCAAAATTAAATTGAAACTGATTATCATTTTTATTGTTGCGAACGTTTTCGAATATTAATAATTCATTTTCAACCAATTTTTTCATTACACTAACTTCATTAATTTAAAATAATCTAAAAAAATAAGTTTCACATAAATCAAGAATTATTCGATTTATCATGTAATATTCTAGGCAATTATTAGGAATGTGATATAAATTTCAAACTCTACTATGAATCAAATTTCGACCGAAAATTGAGATTCGTAGTCAATCGTCTAATTTATAACCGATTTGATTCATTTTTTCGATTGAGGGGGTGGACTTAAACGAAATCTCAAAACTTAACGATGTTACTTCTATTATCCTTGTTTAGTTGTCAAAAACCGACGGACGCGTGTTAACCACGGTTAACCATATGGTTGGTGGGAGTGGTACTAAATTGTCAAATGGTATCGCAAGATATAAGATAAATATTTCATTTGTTATCCTCAGAAATGTCTCGTTCAAATTGGTTCAGCCGTACGAAGCCTTGCTAATCCCATAAATAATATGTAGGATTTGGTTCTTCTGAAAAATTTTGCTGCAGTTTCAAAAAAAATATTTTTCGGGTATACGTTTTAATATAACGGAGGGCTGATTTTTTAGGACTTTTCGCCCATGTAACATGGAACTGCAGGAAAATTCTTTAGAATTTATCAGAAGAACCAAATCCTACATATTATTTATAAGATTAGCAAGCCTTCGTACGGCTGAACCAATTTTAATGAGACATTTCTGAGGATAACAAATGAAAGAAGAAGTATCCTATATCTTGCGATTCCATTTGACATGGGCCATGTTTCACTTCAAAAGAAATTATTCTGGCAGTAGACATTTAACAAAAATATGTGATTGGCCTGTTTTTAGGAAAGTGTTTTGTGCATGCAAAACACTAACAATAAAAATGTATGTGTAACTAGGGACAGATATTTGTCTTCGTCGCTTAAATAAAAACTATATTTTAAAATATCTATTTGAAATTTTCCATGATAAAATTTATTTATTACAAATATTGATTCAAGCGATCAAAAATTGACCACAGAGTTACTTGATCACTACTATATCCCTTTATGACTTTTTGATTAATCTAAGAAAGTGTTCATTCTTGCAAACGTTTATATCTTTAATTTTTTAACATAACTAACTATCTGTAAAAATATCAAAAACCTCTTTTCATTGGAACGCCATTTCCAACTTAACCCGACCATAGAAATTTTTTTGAAGACGATATTAATAAACTTCAGACATTGTCGAGTGTTATGCGCTAAAAAGTCTGGTTTCTATGTTGCATATTAAATAATTTCCTTGATATGAAAGTTTTTTTTCCATGAAAAATGGTCAAAAATGGCAAAAAGTAGAGAAAAACAACTTTTTTGTGATAAAAATTGACCTTCAATGCGTTTTGATATTAAAAAATCTTACATCTAAAGAAATCGCGCCTATTACACCACAATTGATTTGGAATTTCTTGCATAAAATTTATAAAAATTTAGTGCCAAATGGCACTTCTGAGGTGACAGCCGAGTGTTAGAAATTTCATCGATAGTTTAGAAATGAAAATCGCGCGACCAACTCATTAGTTGACATACGGATATTTAATAGATGCAAAAAAATTAAATGAGTGATTCTACTTGATTTTTGATTGAGAATTCGAAAAACTACAAATTGAAAATATTGGACATGATTTGCGAAAATTTTCATAATATTTCCATAAAATACGATAGAAGATAAAAAAAATTTATGATGTTTCAAACGGCTGTCAGAAAATATGTACACATGCATGAAAAAAGTTAAAGTGGTTTTTTTTTCATTTTATTCACAGATTTCAAAAAAAAATAAGAAAAAATTTTGGACAAAAAATGCGGAAAATTTTCATAATGCTTTTGATTTTTTGAAAATTTTACGAATTCAAAAATTAAAGTTCGGACTCAAATCTTTCCTAAAATAGACAAAAATTATATTTATAAGTAGATGCACATTTATTCTGCTCAGCTAACGATAATAAGCACAAAAAAGTGAAACAGCTAATTAATTTCGTAAGTTAAATTGACTCAAGTCTGCCGAGTCGATGCTACCCCTTAAGTGTCAACTTCCTTATGCCAAAGAAAATTAAAATTCTAACTGATTTGGACTTTCTGTAAACAACGTTCAAATTTGAGACGATATATCGACTCTGGTGCCTTGGTGGAACGGTGTTATATGCTCACAAGGGTTAACTCTAAATTAAGATATTTTTGGACAGCCCTTTTTAGTGATTGACTGATGATACGAGTGCACTTTAGTAACGATATAAAATTGAAAAATCATTCAAAATTCTGATAATAAAATAATTATCAATACTGTATTGATCAGCATTGTAAAGTCATAGTTTGATAAATTCTGATCAAATAATAAGTACAATTTGTTTAGTTTTGAGTGACTCAGCTCAAGTGACGTATATTTCCTAATGTATTGAGCTGCCTAAACTTTATTTTACTAATGATCAATTTAAACTTTACGAAAGTTTAGAAAATTGAATTTCACACAAAAAAAGTTTCGGAACTTGATATTAAACATTTGCGTGTAATGGCTCGTAATCAAGCAAGCTTATAATCTATTTTGAAATACATACTCACAAAAATTAATTTTTTCATATTGAATTAATACATAAAAATAATTTCATGCTTCTTTAAAAAGTATTCAATTTTATGTTGGTCTTTGTGACGGGAGGGAGAATAAACGCAGTTTTTAACAGTGTACTTTGCGTAGGAACACCTCCTTGTATAAAATCAATATAATAAAAATGGTAGTCATCTGATAAGCGTGGGTAATTATACTAATTAAACAAATAAATTTTGTAAAATAATAAAAAAGTATATTGAATAAGTTTCGAATAGCTTTTAGAGGAAAACGAAAAAACCAGAAAATTTTGAAGGAATTCTGAGTGAAAAAATAGACGCAAAAAAGTGGAAAAAAACTTAATTTATAAAGGTAATTTCAAAGTTTATATTGATTTGATCGGACACACAATTATTATATCAAATCTTTAAAAATCTGAGCATAAAAATGCTCTTCAGATTTTAACGACGTTTAATTTTGAGCTCGATGCAACATTATTTTGATGTGACGTCATATTTTTCCTGAAACTCGATAATTTGTAACAGGAAGTTAAGTGATTTTAAAAGGTTTTCATTATTTACACTTTTGCAAAAATTTTGTTAAAATAAAATAAATATATAATTTTTCGATTTAATAATTAAAATTTTGGTAATTTTCTTAATTTTGAATAAAAATTCAAAAACTTTTCTACATCTGATTAAATTTCATAAAAAAATCTTCTTTGCCGATTTTCTAAAGAAATTGATGAAAAACTTTACTAAATTCCTGTGAAACAAATTTCGACACAAAATTGAAAATCTAATTGAATTCTCCCATTTTGTCGATTGGTTTCATTTCAGTTCAAATAATTTGAGAAAAATATCTTTTTATGTCAAAATATGTGTCTATCAGAAATTCAAACGAAGATCGTGCTGTTTTACAAGAAAAAGTACGTATTCTTAAGTTCCCAGATTAAAGATCAATCAAATTCAATTTCAGTTAAAAATTATAGGGAATCTTGAAAAAAATTTAATTGTTATCGAAATTGCCTATGTTCAAGCTTGAAATTTTCTCAAAAAATATTTTTAGTAAAATTTCATGATTTCATTAATGCAGTAGCTTATCTTTCCGGAGCATGGGAAAAAAAGTTCCGCCGAGGCACGAGAGCTTTTCAGGAGGCTGTATTTTGAGCGCTATTTCCAGGAAAATCTTATGAGAGCAACCTTCAATTTTTCATTTATGATCAAGTTAAAGAGTTAAATTTTCGAATTTTTTATTATATTCTAGAAACTTTATGTTTTATTTTAGAAAAAACTTTGAAGAGCAAGTTTAATTAAACCACGTGATACCATGGTATACGTATAGGTAGACTCAAGGAAATGTATGTTTATCTTAATAACTGCGCATTGCTCTGTTCTATTCAATACTTTTGTCAGATTGAGTATATGATATACGGTATATCTGTTGGGAATCAAAAAATATTTTTAATAAGTTCAAAATATTCATGAAAAAATCACGTTTTATAGGAAAAAATTGTTAATTTTCTTGATTTAAAGAAATTATTGGATGATTATTCCAATATTAAGTCAAATATGATGTAAGAGAACCACTCTGGCATTATTTTCACAAATTAAATGTTTTTTCATTTTATCCATACAAATTTCGTCAATATTATATCGAAATAAAATATTTTGAAATTTCACAGTGAAATTTTCACTCCCAAAGAAATATTTTCCTTCCAGATATGTCGAAAATGCTTATTTGTGCTCAAAAAACTTTCTTAAAAACTGGCTTGTTTGAAATTTTAATTCCAGATTTGGGTCAAAAATTATTTCTTCGGAAGTACGACTTAAGCAAAAATTCGCCTTCCAAACAACTCTTCATAAAATTTGAACCTATTATCCGAAAAATTTTTGAGTAATATTTTTCGATTCACATTATTGAATTTTAAAATGTATTCAAAAGAGAAGTTTTGCGATCATTTTTGGCTGATTTAAAGTAGCTTGAGCCTTTCATAAGGTTTTATGCCTCGGAGGGTTAGACTTTTAACAAAAAAAATTGTAGTGAACGTCATATTTTTCCAAGGGCTAGAAATAAGATATAATTTTAAAAATATTCAGTAAAAAAAGGTTTGCCGTGCCTACCTTATTGTTAGGTCTTCCAATTATATTTTAGAACATACCAAAAAACAGCACAATTTCAATTAGGCTGTGTACAATTAAAGTTAGTAAACTTCTAAAATTTGAGAAGCAAGGATCTGAAATTGTTGAGCAATTTGTTAAAAAATTGTATAAATTTCAAAATAAAGGTTCTATGGTAATTTTGACAGAACATAAAAACGATGGAACTAAAATTTCAATCGGACCTGATAATTTAGATGGCTTCTGAGTGTGATTTCATGCTGAATAAAATGAGCCTACTTTCAATATAAAACATTTTTTTATACTTAAAACGTATCTTTGACGTCTTAAAAAGCGCCAACACGTGTATGATCTCAAAAAAATTTGGCATCACCAATTTTGGCGTCAAATATTACCCAAGAACCTCAAATTTTATGTTAATACCAGTTTGTTATTGAGTACCTAATTTCACTCGGGACACCTAGCTTTATATAAAAAATTACCTAAGAAGTAGTTTGGTACGTGGAATATATAGACTATAGGCGTTGATTATGAAGAAAAAAATCAATATTTCCGGTAAGTGGTTCTCGTGATTTGACTGATATCTATAGTTAAGAATAGAAATCGGCACGCACGAGAGAGTTACATATCAAAATATATAAACCCGTATTCGATAATCATAAAAAACATATTTCAGAGACAAAACCAAGCAACCAAAATGAGCGATTCAGAATTTAATTGGGCGGATGATGTGATTAAAGGAAAGAGTTCAAAGTCATTTTTTAAAAGAAGAAAATTAATAAAAATGTTCTCACTTTTTATTAGATCAAGTTTATCTTAATTGTTAGAGAAAATTTTTTCAAGATTTCAACCATTCACGGTCTGTTTTTTAGCGTTTATCAGTTAATAGTTTCTACATCTAATGTGCGGTGTCTCTAGTCTGAAAAATAGCCATGGTTAATTTTGAAAACAAAAATTAAAATATGTTTTATACAAAAAAAGATTTGAATTCTTTATATATCACCGAAATATTCACCGACATTTGAAATTCTGACAGGTTTTAATTATGAAATCAATAAAATTTATACAAAATTAGTACAAAGCATGTTTGAGTAAAATAAAACTTCTGTTTTTGGTGTTTAATTTGCTCCAAACCTTTTAAAAAGTTTGTTGATTTCGGCTGCTCTATAATTAACCCCGAACATGTAATTAAGAAAAAAACTCAAAATTTTCAAATTTTTTTACAATTTTTCGGCTTTTGAAATTTTGCCAAAATTACCATGTAATGGAAATCCATTATCATTTAATGGAAACCCATACCCATTTAATTCGGACCATTTTTTCAAATTCATTTTTCGCTTTATATTTTGGCTTAGTTTTAGCTATCTTAAAACCCAATCGGTTTCTAAATTCGAATTATATACAAATTTTTGCTTAGAAAGTGGCAAAAAAACGACCAGAGGGCCTGTTAATTGATAATTATGGATTTCATCTTACTACATGTTGATTTATAAGTTTCTTTTTTTTGTTTATTGAAAATTTCGACAAACATAAAAAATCACCAAATTTGTTTTTTTTTGCGAATTCGATCCAGCGCTAAAAGTGACAATCATTCAAGTTAATTCCAATAAAGTGAAAAGTGATTTGTGAAAAAATATCTCAAAGTCCAAAAAAATCTTGAGCTAACAATGACGGCAAAAATTATCCACAAGATGCGCTAATTAAATCCGAATTTTTTTTTGCACGTTAAAACAAATTTCAAATGGTTATTAACAAAAATAATAATACCTTTCTTGAGTTTTATAATATGAAGTTCACTTTCAGGGGGTTGGTGCTTAGAGACAAATTTGCACTTTTTCAAAAAAAATTTTCTCGTGATTGTGAATTTTTTGCTACTCTGGTAGTTTTGAAAAAAAATGTCAAAATGAAAGGTTAATCGGGGCTCAGAACAAAACAAAATAAGTTATAAGAATTTTGATAAAACTGATTTAAAGATCTGACCCTCGGCTAATAACCAAAGGTCAAAAATTATTTTTATGAGCATCACCGCACCAAGTGCCAGTAAAATTCTAAAACACTGATTTTATCTCAAATCTCTTTTTTCTCCATAACGGCTGAATGAAAATTTATGAATTTCTCTCAGAATAACAGTCGGTACTCGATCTATGACACCTGGATTTTTTTTGCAAAATTTCGATCAGACATGTTCTAAAATTAGAAAAAACCCTAATTTCTCGAGATTTGATATGAGTTGGAGAAACATGTCTTCTTACTTTTTGATGAAATATTTTTTACTTTGAAATGTTCTTGATAATAGAAAATTGCGGTTTGGTGCAACCGGAAGTCATTTTTAGATATTTCTAGAAAAATTTAGTTGACCGGATTAAGCTAAAAATGCCACCAAATGGAAGCTCATGGTTAACTGAATAAAAAATCTGCTCACAGCATATCGAAATTTTCTCCGATATATTCTATAATCACGAAAACGTTAAAATTTCGAATTTAAATCAAAAATTCTAGAAACTGACCTAAGACAATTTTTTTTTAATTTAGTACCGGTATGAGTCGGAAAAATATGTCTCCTTGCTTTCTGATGCAAAATTTTTATAATTAAAATTCTCCTATTAATACAAAATTAAGGTTTAGTTCAACCGAAAGTCGATTTTACCGAAAGTACCCTCAAATTAAAGCTAGTGCAAAACTAAACTAAAAAGCTGCTAATCACTTTTACAGATTTTTAGCATTTTCAGTAAAATCCAGGTTTATGTATTTTGTCCCAAAAAATACTTAGAAAAAAATCTGAAAATTCTCGAAACTTTTTTTTGTGGTATGACCGCAAATGCATTTTGTGGCCTTCCTGAGGGTATTTGGTACAGTATGTACTGTTTTTACGTTGCGAAGTGAAAATGTCATTCAGGTATTCACGGCCAAATAAAAATGGTAACTAGGTGGTTTTTATTTTCAAACCACTTGACATTCAGGCTATAGCTTGGCTCTGAAATAATAAAATCCATCCTAGTTACCATTTTTAATTGGCCGTGATAACCTTAATGACAATTTTCACTTCGCAAGTAAAAAAAGTACATACTGTACCATGTGACATGGTCCATGTCCCTAGCTTGAAATAAAAAACCGTTGAGTACCCCCTTAATTTTATTAAACTAGTACAGTTGATTTGTCTTAAAAATCTGCACACAATTTTTGTTCAAATAATTTCCCATCAATTATTTCATAGGCCATTTTTTCACAGTAACTATTTATTGCTTTTGTTTGAAAATCAAAGTTGAGAGATCTTCTGGAAATATCTCTGCTATAATAAGGTAGCTTTTTTTAAAGGAACCCACCCTTGTCAGCCTAATAACTCGAAGGCCATAATATATATCAACAAACAGTTTTTTGTATCATGTTCACAAGTGAATTTGTGACATGGAAAACTTTTTGTTTTTTTCCGAGTCAACAAGTTCTCCGGTAATTGATTTTTAAACCGAGAGTTTAGGAGTTCGAATCTCAATAGGCACAATTTTTTTCGCCTATTTTAATCGAAATTGTAGTTTCTTCTTGGTAATAATCGGTCTCTATGTGGCAAGGAATCAACAGAAGTGTGAAATAACAAAATTTTCGTACGGCATATTTCCGAAAAATATTTTTCGGAAAATTTTCCATTTTTGCCTCAGAAAACCAGGTAATTTTCAAGCTATGTTACCAGTAAACTGGGTTGACTGAAAAGACAAAAAGTTTTCTATGTCACAAATTCACTTGTGTACATGATACAAAGAACTGTTTGTTGATATCTCTTAGGGCCTTCGAGTTATTATGCTGACAAGGGCGGGTTCCTTTAAAAAAAAGCTACCTAAGTGCATGACAACCACATATTCATAAACCACACTATTCATAAAAGTATAAGTAATAATATTATTTTACAGTCTAATACTTGGACTCAAATTGCTGATATGCTTAACCGTAGGCGTAATGCTGGTGTAGCAAGTGTAAATGGCCTTTTATATGTTGTTGGTGGAGACGATGGATCAAGTAATCTTAACTCGGTCGAATATTATAATCCACAGACAGATTCTTGGATAGCTCTTTCGACAACGATGGAAGTTGCTAGAAGGTAATTTATTCAAAAACCTACGTAATTTTGGAAACAAATCCATGGAAAATTGTAAATTTTTTTCAAAATATAAAATTCAATTTTTAGAAAGAAGTCTGGACAATAAAGATTACTAGTAAAATCTCAAATTTTACGACTTTAAAAATTATTCTTCCAAAAATTTTATTTTGTAAATGTGATTTGAAAGACCTCTTCATTTTTGACATGCTAAGGTCGCTTTTTTTAAGGTAGGACCACTTAAGGAGGTGGCATCGATTCGGCAGATTGGTACATT
>SCLH01002032.1:191754-212918 GCA_004367855.1 Oikopleura vanhoeffeni | reverse complement strand
ATAAAAATTATAGTTCAGCCTTGTTTTACCGCAGTTCAGAATTTTCTGAGCGATAACTAAGGTGCACAGCGGATAAGTTATCACCAAATTAAAACTGTCAATGTAATTTCTGGTTCTCAAGTGGTCAAAAATGAATTTTAAAACCCCTAATTCTCAAAATTAACATGAATTTTGAGCAGAATTTTCATCTGTTTAGTTTTTATATTTAAAATCCAGAAGCCGATCTTTACTTTATCAAGCCAAAATTTCACTATCATCTACTAAAAATTGGCCTTCTTCACGGATTTAATACATTTGTATATTACATTTGTATGATTACAGCCGTACTGACAAAAATTAAATTTAACGCGAAAATTTTAATTGCAGAAACTGAGCCGACCTGCGATTGGACCGAATGGACAAAATGTTCCGCTTCATGCTGCGGGGGATTTGAATCTCGCGATGAGCTGTGTACAATTCAAGGTCAATCTGTCAAAAATTCTTCAGAACGACGAGCTTGTAATACCCAACCTTGTTTTTCATGGTCACATTGGACCCCTGAGTCTCCCTGTACCGTAACATGTGGTGAAGGAAAAGGTTGATATCGTGGAATTTCAAAGCAAACTTTCAAGCAAAAAAATTGAATTTTTCAAACAAAACAAGCTTTGTTGATTCTTCTTATTAACGGCGATTTGAAACAAGAAATTTTGAAAGCCAAAAATGGGTACGGATTTATTGGCGTATCTAAGATACGGTGTGACACCGTCGGTGTCTTGTAGAGAATTTTGTTGTGGTTATTTAAGCTCGAGAATGTTGTTTTGGTTTGCGATTTCTTGAAAACATTATTTCAGCTTTAGCGCCGTCTATGGCGGAAATTGACCCATAATTTATGATACCGTTTCGATCATGGCGTATCTTTGACAGAATACATTTTCAATAATATGGTATCATTAATATCACAGCAGGTACCGGTGGTTCAACTTTACCGGTTAATCTGAGCTTTCTTATGAATTAGCGCATTTTTTTTATTAACTTGAACTTCTTGCAGTCGCTGGAGCAAAAGAAAATCTAAAAAGTGCGCCAATTGAATCAGTACTTTTTTACCTTCAAAATTCCTTGTTTCAAATTAACTCACAACCAGATCGTAAAGTTAAACCAATAACTAATACATTTTTTTTCGGAAAAAATTTTCAGACATTGTTTGATAATATTTATTATTTTTATGAGAATTTTGACCATTTATCAAGAAATTTTATGTTTACAGTTTTTTTGAATTTTTCAAACAAAAAATACCTGATTAATTATTTGCGTAAACATTTTCCTTAATTATCCCGGCTAAATTTAATGCGAAATCAAGGTTCCTAATGCAAGCGATTTTAAAGGACATCTAGAATGTTTCAACCTATGAAGGAACTGTGACTTCTATAAGAAAATGCCTTAACAAATGTACCCTGAATAATACATCGCCAAATAATGACGAATGTGGAAATGGTGAAAAGCGAAAAAAAGAAAAATGTACAATCGGAACATGTCCAAAACAAACAACCACCACAACAGAAATACAAACTCCCGCCTCCAAGGAAATCAAGAGGGAGCCAAGTCCTTCTCCCACAACATCAACTACAAGTGTGGTATACATTTTTAATCGACAAAATTATTGGTCGAGTTTTTTCAAAATTCCTACATGTATCTTTTGCTCTGAAAAGTGTGTAGGCGGAATTCCAAGTATTATACAATTTACAAAATATTTCATTTGTCGATCAAATTTATTATTTTTGCATTGTACCGTTTGTTTCATGTTCTACAAATGCATTCATCAAGGACTTTGTATGTAATCGAACAATGTTTAATTACACACTTTTCGTCAAATTGGTCAACGTTTGGCCCAAAAAAATTGAACCAAAATTTTTGCCCACCAAATTGTATACTCCTTACATTAGCACCACCACAACAACAACCTCAACAACCACTAAAACAGCCAAAACAACCACTACAAAAACTACCACGACACCAACAACCACCACTACAAAATCAACCACATCAATAAATACCACGACCATCACTACAACGACCACTACAACGACCACTACAACGACCACTACAACGACCACCACAACCACTACAAAGACCACCACAACCACATCAACCACCACAACAACCACCACGACAACATCGACCACCACTACAACAACCACCACAACAACCACTACAACGACCACCACGACAACAACAACTACCACGACCACATCAACTACCACGACCACATCAACTACCACGACCACTTCGACCACAACAACAACCACTACAACAACCACCACAACAACAACCACAACAACATCAACTACCACGACATCGACCACCACAACATCGACCACTACAACAACTACCACGACCACAACCACTACGACAACAACAGAATCAGGATTCGAGTTTAGCAAGATTATATCGAGTTAATTTTTTTTTAATACAACTCTTATCTGGGAAACCGTTATTTGTGTAGTTTCCATTTTGCTTGAAAATTAGACCATATCCCTTATTCAAACTTTTGTAAATATCCCGGCCCTTATTAGGAAACGTAGTGTGTTTTTAAGTAGTAGGGCCGGGATATTTACAAAAGTGTGAATAGGGGATATATTTCGCTGATTCGCCTACTCAAATATCGTACGCTCAAAATGGTTCCCCAGATTGGTATCGTATTATAATTTTCGTTTGTAAACTCTATTATCAGGCGAATGTTCTCGACCATTGAATCCAACTTTTAAAGATATCTGTGGGCAAAAAGTGCTTTTATACGACTCAGTGCACATGACATTTTTGGGTGAGGCCTCGAATAATTACATGAAAAATAACAAGCTAAACATTCTTAACCTGTACGCACTCACCGTACACTATTGTACGAGATTGACCTTTTTCGATCCACGAAGTGTATGTAGAATTTTAAGGGGGTTGTAGAATACAAATTGTATGGTTTTCGTATTTCATCTTACTAAAAACCTATTATTTCATTGAAGTCATAGACGGCTCATATAAAAAATACCTCAGGAATATATCCATCATGATGCCCGAGTAACTTAAATCTCCCATTTGCCTTTTAAAAGTAAAGGGAATAAGAGATTTAAGTTACTCGGGCATCATGATCGATATATATCCCCTTATTGCCCTGTCGAAAAGATTTGAGCCCTAAAAAACGCGGAGAGGAGATAACGACTCGTCGTTCGAAAACGAGTCATCCGATTTATTTCTTAGATAGCTCAAACTGAGCACAATTATCTAATTAATATAAACATTCAAAATTTATTTAAATCGGTCCAATGTTTTTAAAGATTACTTAAATTGTTTAATTATTAGTTTTTGTTAAAAAATAGAAACAATGGTCTGCTTCGGACGAATCTTTATATTATATTATCTCACATGTATTATTTTTTGTTCGTTGAAACAAAATTTTCTCAAAAAAGGCCAACTTACAGTTTCAGCAGAATTTTTGTTTTCATTTGAAGGCATATTTTTTTAACATGAAATTTGACGGATAACAAAATGGCCTGCAATATTTTTTTTTAAATTATTAAGAAAATTTAAAATAATTAATTTTTCTGCAGTATTATTGGCCGCGCTGAGGCGTACGAATTAGGGTACAATCATAACTGTCAATTTCAGATTTTGTAGACGATTTCGTTAGATCAACAAATGAATACGGACAAGCAGAGTTACTGGTCACTGTCATTTGCACTGAAAATATTCACGATAGAAAAAAGAAAGTTCAACTGTATATAAATGATGAGAACCTTTTTATTGGACAGGATGATTCTTCCAATTTAAAACCGAAAGTTATGATGTATTCAAAAACATTTATTACCCAGCAAGAGGTAGAAAAAACTTATTGGATGATGGAGCTTCTGACAGAAACTGATAATCAAGATTATGTTGAATTCAGACATGGGATTTATATTACTACTAATTTTAACACATTTATTATCAGGTAGCTTAGGTAAATTTGGTTTAGCTGAGCCCACCCTTCTCATGACGATTACGGAAACCATAGGCGATACTGAGAAACGAGTTTTTTTGCATTCAACTGTCAACTAAAAAAACTCAATGGAGAAATGTTGCCTTATTCATTCGGATTACCGGTAATCGGAGATCTATTATAATAGTATTCAGTATAAAATTTGAGAAAAAAAATCGAAGAACCGTTTTTTTTCTTCCAGGAATTCTTCAAAAATATATAGTTCAAGCAGTAAATGTGCAGACAATAGTGATATAAGAATGAACAAACATAAAAATTTAACTTTCCGATTTAAATAAAAAAAATTGGGCCCATCGAGATTCGAATCTACCAAAAAATTACATTCCGGTTTATATCCCGTCAACCGGATGTCAAATCAACTTAATAAAATTTCTCTATTGAGCTTTTTTAGTTGGCAGTTGAATGCAAAAACCTTTCTCGATATCGCCTATGGTTTTCCCGTAATCGTCATGAGAAGGATAGGCCCACCTAAAAAAATACCTTAGTATACCCAGATATTTTAATGAGTGCGTTAGAAACCTTGATTCATTAGAGCAAATTTTCTTAATAATCGGCGCCTAAAGGGGTGGTCGTCGCTGATAATGATAAAAAAATAATGGCATTATTTTAAATAGATCTTACTTCGTTAAGTTTCAAGATATGACAATATACTAAGGCTCAAATTAACCGGGAAAACGGTTGCACATCACCTAGGAATGTTTTTTAAAAAATTTCGATTTGGCTCCAGCATCATCAAAAACGTATTTCGACTCTTTTTGAGGTGTATCAATCAAAATGCTTTCCTTTCATGATTTTTCATTTAAAAATTCAAACCCCACATGAATGTGCAGCTGAATAGTTTGCAGAGATCACCCAGAAGATTTTTGTCTTGTTTGTCTAGAAATCGTTTTTAAATCTTTCAAAAATCGAGAAATCCTGTTGTTTTTTCGCAAAAATAGCTAATAAGTCGACAAATCCCAAATAAAGCATGCCATCAAGCGATAAAATGATATTACAATTGCCAAAATTCTTATCTATACGTTACGACCTCAATCGTTCTCGTAGTGGAGGAAGTTGGATTCCTATGAGACCAGTAAGTTGATTAAAACAGGACAACAGAATATTGTACCCGATAACAAAGTCGTATCTTAAAATGTATGTCCTAGTGTTTGGTGCTGGAATTTCCAGCCTGGAAAATATTGCACAAATTTTTTTTTGTGCCATTATTTGATGCCGCTGTTTTGGGTGGTCAAAAATCGGAAATCAAAAAAAAAATGAGATTGTACCACAAACTACATCCGGACATAAATTTCCAGATCGTTAAGACCTTGTTATCGGATAGCAGATTTTTTGCCTGAACGGCCTAATATGTATTAGTGAACAAAGTGGATCACTAGCCAATGTGATGTATATTATGTACAGTACATGTACACCTGGAATTCCTTTGGATCAAGTTTGTCTCAGTTGAACCAAGTTTATGACCCTTATCCTAACGGAACTCCATCTCAAAAACGTTAACTATCTCTATAGCGCGTGTTCGAATCCCACCAACGTTGTCTTAGTGATTGTCTTGAGTATGATTATAGGCAAGGGTCTTGATAATGGGAACGCTAAATTTTATCGGTGTGTAATCACTCAAGCAATCACTAAGACAATCACTTAGACAACATCAGGGATTCGATCACGCGCTATAGAGATAGTAAACGTTTTTGAGATGGAGTTCCGTTGGGAAAAGGTTATTGGTCGTTGCTTGTATTGAGTTGACACGATGTCTTTCATTTTTTAATTATTAATCTCATTTTTGAACTGAAAGTTACTTTTTTCGATAAATTCCAATATTCAAATTTTAGATGGAATCATGTGCATTATCAAAGTGGTCTGAGTGGGCGGAGTGTTCCGCAACTTGTGGTCAATCAGTGGTCAACCGTGTGAAACATCCTCAAGGCGAGTACGACAATTGGGGCATTTTCAACATGTTAACAAATAAAGAAAGATCTGAATCCAAGAAATGTGAATACTTGAGGTTTTGTCCGGTTGACACTTCTTCAGATAGTTATGACTATTATTAAAGTATGGTTATTTATTAAGATTTTTTCACATTATTGTTTTAAAATTTTTGTAAAGATCTCCATAATACAGCATGTCACATTTTTGCTTCCGTTCTTAATTTTTTCATTATTTACTATCCGCCAATCAAAACGGTCAAATTTGGCAAGCACCTACGTGTTTGCCAGATTAAAACGTTTTGATTGGCGGGTTAGTAGATTATGAAAAAATTAAGAACGGGAGCAAAAATGTGACATGCTGTACATACCACCTTAAAGTTAATAAAGGACTTTTAATAACCATTATCTGTTGTGTGTTGTTTCCTCGGATTCATACTACAGTTCTCGCGACTGGTACAAATACCAACCCCAAAAGTTTGGGTCTCACGTTAAATGTCTACTTTGTGAAATGTCTACTTTGTACAATGTCTACTACTTTTTCTAAAACATTTAAAATGTCTAACTTTTCAAAGTCTAATCATACTGAAAAATGAGTACACTCATTTTGATATAAGTATATTTCTTTACTTATAAATAATTGGAAAAAGATCTTTTTCAAAAAATTACACATTTTACAAAGTAGACATTTTACGTAGGACCCCAAAAATGAATATAGACATTCTCTAACTTTTTCTTAGTAGCATTGTACATTATAGACTACGATTGCTTTATTTTAAAGTTAAATTCAAATGGAAATAGTTGTTGTGTATAAATCAAAGCAAATACAGCCAGCAATGTTATATAAATTACGGGGCCCTCTGGTCGTTTTTTGCCACTTATTCAGCCAAAATTTTTATATAATTCGGCTTTAGAAAACGACTCCTCCGATTGAGTTCTTAGATAGCTCAAACTGAGCACAAATATTTGAAGAAAAATAAATTGAAAAAAATGGTCCGAATCAGGCCATTGTTTACAATTTTTTAACAAAAATTGACAATTAAAAATTTCTGTAATCTCAGAAAAAAAAATGGTCCGATTCTGACTATTTTATTATTCACTAGATATTTGTGCTCAGTTTGAGCTATCAAAAATTTTAATCGGATGAGTCGTTTTCAGAAGCCGAAATATATAAAAATTTTGGCTGAAAAAGTGGCAAAAAACGACCAGAGGGCCCCGTAATCGATATCATTTAAAAAAAACAAGCACATTGAATTTTGTTACACCTCCTAAAAGTTATCCCAGTTAGGGACTTATTGACCTCAAAAAAATGTACCAGTTAGGAAGCGAGGACTGTACTGGAATTCTACAATCGGGCTCTCAGTTAGACAACAAATCTGAGAGCCCGATTGAAAACTTTGTCCCGTTTGAAAACACTGTGAAGCACCTACAATCCCCTTAAACTGAAAAAAAAATTTTCATTCTGAATATGATATAAATAAATGGAAACTTTCGAAGAAAACGTTGTGATTTTATTTGTCTCGAACCAAAAACATACAATTTTCTAGGCTATCACCAGTCGTGTCAGGTTAGATAATGTTTTTTTGAATATCGGGTAAGCCATCCGGTAAGTGAGTTCACTAATAGAAAAAAATTGGGCAAGGGCAATCAAAATTCATGCTCCTAGGTGGGCAAAGGGCATTAATAGAAACCTAGCTCCTTAAAACTGGAAGTGCATTTTGGTGTTAAGATGAGTGTTCTGTTTTCAGCAGAAGAGGTCTCAATCCTCACACAAAATACAGTTCTTCTGACCAGGCTTGTTAACGGGATGGGTTTTCCATCCTTTTTCTGCGTATGTTTAAGCAAAAGATAGGGTAAAATTGGGGATGGGGATCCCTTTACAAGCCTGCTTCTGAATCAGAAGTTCTGATAGCCCGTAGTTGTACTATAGACCGTTATAGAACAACTAAGTGAAACACCTGTAGGAACGTTATACTGGAAACGTGTAAACGGATATTAATAAAAGAGCTGGAAAGTCGAAAACTAATAAATCGGGCATCAGAAATAATAATCTACATCAGCCCCTACAACCTCAACATCTTTGTTTTTTTAAAATGATCCTGCACAAATAAAACATAGATTATTTCGTATTGAACATATTTCGTTTGGATAGAATATTTATTTTTCTAATTTTTCGCTTTACTCAAATTTTTCTAATGAGGTCTGGCCTTTTTAGGCTCAAAATTTAAATACTTATGAAGGCAAAATAAAAGTAAATCGTAAGGCTAGACTGTTATTGAGACTAGTGCTTTTTTATAAGAGGTTTTTCGCCAATAAATAAACACAAAATTATTGCACAGTAACCAATAAAAGCATCATTTGCATGTAAAAAAAATTTGAAATTTCAGCAATGGCAATTTTTCTCACAAAAATTTAGCAGTTTTCACTAGAGTTTTTTTGCTCAAAGCTACCATTACGTGTAATTTTTTATAAATATTCATCAAAATTCAAAAATGCAGAATGAACTCTAATATTGTACAGTTAAATAGACGATTCTTCTAATCATTTCGGATAACCAGGTGGTTGACCAGCTGGTTCTTGTTTGGAGGAAGGGGTTATTACAAGTATTTACGATCGTTTTGGCTTATTTTCGTATTTTGATTTAGATTTGAAGTAAAGCAAGTAAGGGAATACAAGGGATGGAAC
The DNA here is from genome assembly GCA_004367855.1 of Oikopleura vanhoeffeni. NCBI lineage: Eukaryota > Metazoa > Chordata > Appendicularia > Copelata > Oikopleuridae > Oikopleura > Oikopleura vanhoeffeni. The sequence goes on along the minus strand of SCLH01002032.1, from coordinate 204,308 downwards.
ACTCAACAAAATAAATACGAACCAGTCCTAAAAATATAAATTATAAAATAAATCAATATGACTAAAATTCAGGATAATTCTAGTATACATTTTTGGTTTGATTTCTTTACTGTAAAAAAGACGCGGAACCGCAGAAATTCTAAAAATTTGAAGAAAAAAGGTACACATATTTTCGAACCAACTTGTATGTGAGAAGCGTGTTTTCTGAGATATTCACTTTCTTCTATAATAAGAGCTTGTCCAGTTTCTGATGAATACATGGTGATTTCATCTCCAGCTTAATAACCAAAAATTATTTAAAGTTATTTCAAGAAATTTTTATTTATAATTTTTTTTGTTGTTGTTGTTTTACCTTCGCGGTTTGTAAGTGAAAACGCTGATGTGATATTTGTGCTCCGGCGTTTAATGCTTTTTCGACAATTTTCGTGTGTGAGCTGAATCTCCTGGTTTGATAACTTCCCAAGTGCCTAAAAATTAATATGTATTCAAAATTCCGTTTTTTTTAAAAGCAAATTCAAACTGAGAATAAAACATTTTTCAAAACTGATGCATGAAATGCATAGGGAGCGAACCGAGCAAAATGTTAACTGGGGGATTGATAAAAATGGATTTATCAAAATATAAGGAGTGAAATTTCAGTAGAAACAAATTTAAATAATATAAAAAAAAGTTATCTCTGCTGACAATTTCAAATCAATTTGAAAAAAGGACTCATTTGCGAAACTTTTCTTATTGAAATCGTAAATGTGACTGTGAATTTTTTTTTATTTAAAAATCGCCAAAATTTTCAAACTTGTTCCCGTTTTTTTTTGAAATAGAGCAAAAAATGAAGTTTCATATCTCAAATATTGAAGAAAGTACACCAAAAGGGTTTAAAATAACATTTTCTTACCAGCAGAAGGACGAAAAAATGTGCTTGAAATAACACGAATAAATTTTTAGCAATTGCTGTCTATTTGGTTTATTTGTTCTCTAAGGTTCCTGGTTCGCCCCCAATCATGCATATATCGAATGTTCATAATATATAAAAAACTGCAGCACTATTTATAAAAATCTTTTCAAAACTAAATTCACTAGAATTCTACAGAAATTTAAAAAATAGGACCATTTTTTAGATACGAACCGGTGCTCTCGATTTAATCTAAAAATATCTTTATATTAAAAATATACAAGATAAAAGTCAAAAATTTGTAGAAATAGGAATTGAAATTTACCTTGATCTTGAGTATATTTAAAAAATTGAAATTTCCGTTTTTTGATGAATTACTTCATATATGGGTTAATAAGTTTTCGGTTTACCTGGTAGCCTCCTGAAACGATGTCGAAACCGTTGTTAAAACTGTTGTCTTCCATTTTGACCTAAAAATAATTAAAATAAAAATTTCTATAGAAATGCATATGCCCACAAAAAAAATTTATCCCGTAATTTGTTGTATAATATTTTTACTCACGTTCAAAGCATCTTGTTGACCGATATTGTAAATTTTGTAGTTAAATACGAGATCGACATTCTGGGCCAAAATTTTGGATTCTGTCTTTTTGGAGGCCAAAAGTCTGGCTTCAGCTGGGGCAGCGGATCCCTCGACTTCGGCAGAGGCAGCGCCGAAAAGTGCCAAAAATCCAAAAAGTTTCATTTTCTGAAGAAATAAAAAAATTAAGATTTTTTTAAACTAAAATTTTTTTCAAAACATGTTTGAAGAAAATAGGATTCGTTAAAAAGATCTTCAAAATATCTTGGAAGAAGTATGAGAAAATGTGTATTGAAGACTTCAATTTGAAGTGCACTATAAATTTAGTCGAATGTAAAAAATTAAAATTTTCAGCTCATAAATTTTTAAATCAAAAAAATAATGTTTTTAGAAGATAAATTAATTAAATTTAATGTTCACCGTTTAACAATAAAATTAAATAATTTAATTTTTGAAATCATTTATGTTTTAATCTTAAAATTTTAGTGCTGAAAATTCCTATTTTTAACAAAACGACTGAAATTTCCAAAAAATACATTGCCGTAAAAACTAATTTCGAAAACCGGTATTTTGAGCGGTAAAAGTTGATTTGTAAATATAGTCAAAAAATGAGCGAAAAATGTTTTCGAGAGTTTCATTCATTTTTCAAAAATTGAATTCTGCAATTTTTTCTCCATCCAATTCCTGCCATTTTAAAAACCGGATATCACGAAAACCGAAAGTTGAAAAATATTTAAACTTTTTTTTTNGTGTAACAAAGTGGATCTCTAGCCAATTGATGTATATCATGTACAGTACATGTACACCTGGAATTCCTTTGGATCAAGTTTGTCTCAGTTGAACCAAGTTTATGACCCTTATCCTAACGGAACTTCATCTCAAAAACGTTTACTATCTCTATAGCGCGTGTTCGAATCCCACCAACGTGTGTCTTAGTGATGTCTTGAGTATGATTATAACAAGGGTCTTGATAATGGGAACGCTAATTTATCGGTGTGTAATCACTCAAGCAATCACTAAGACAATCACTTAGAACAACATCAGTAGGATTCGATCACGCGCTATAGAGATAGTAAACGTTTTTGAGATGGAGTTCCGTTGGGAAAAGGTTATTGTCGTTGCTTGTATTGAGTTGACACGATGTCTCATTTTTTTTAATTATTAATCTCATTTTTGAACTGAAAGTTACTTTTTTCGATAAATTCCAATATTCAAATTTTAGATGGAATCATGTGCATTATCAAAGTGGTCTGAGTGGGCGGAGTGTTCCGCAACTTGTGGTCAATCAGTGGTCAACCGTGTGAAACATCCTCAAGGCGAGTACGACAATTGGGCATTTTCAACATGTTAACAAATAAAGAAAGATCTGAATCCAAGAAATGTGAATACTTGAGGTTTTGTCCGCGTTGACACTTCTTCAGATAGTTATGACTATTATTAAAGTATGGTTATTTATTAAGATTTTTTTACATTATTGTTTTAAAATTCTTGATAAAGACTCCATAATACAGCATGTCACATTTTTGCTTCCGTTCTTAATTTTTTCATTATTTACTATCCGCCAATCAAAACTCGTCAAATTTGGCAAGCACCTACGTGTTTGCCAGATTAAAACGTTTTGATATTGGCGGGTTAGTAGATTATGAAAAAATTAAGAACGGGAGCAAAAATGTGACATGCTGTACATACCACCTTAAAGTTAATAAAGGACTTTTAATAACCATTATCTGTTGTGTGTTGTTTCCTCAGATCATACTACAGTTCTCGCGACTGGTACAAATACCAACCCCAAAAGTTTGGTTCTCTCACGTTAAATGTCTACTTTGTGACAATGTCTGACTACTTTTTCTAAAACACTTTAAATGTCTAATTTTTCAAAGTCTAATCATACTGAAAAATGAGTACACTCATTTTGATATAAGTATCATTTTTTACTCTAAAATATGAAAAAGATCTTTTCAAACAAAATTTTTAAAAAATTACACATTTTACAAAGTAGACATTTTACGTAGGACCCCAAAAATGAATATAAGACATTCTCTAACTTTTCTTAGTAGCATTGTACATTATAGACTACAGATTGCTTTATTTTAAAGTTAAATTCAAATGGAAATAGTTGTTGTGTATAAATCAAAGAGTCAAATACAGACCGCCAATTGTTATATATAAATTAACGGGGCTCCTCTGGTCGTTTTTGCCACTTATTCAGCCAAAATTTTATATAATTCGGCTTTAGAAAACGACTCCTCCGATTGAGTTCTTAGATAGCTCAAACTGAGCACAAATATTTGAAGAAAAATAAATTGAAAAAAAATGGTCCGAATCAGGCCATTGTTTACAATTTTTTAACAAAAACTGACAATTAAAAATTTCTGTAATCTCAGAAAAAAAAATGGTCCGATTCTGACTATTTTATTATTCACTAGATATTTGTGCTCAGTTTGGCTATCAAAAATTTTAATCAGATGAGTCGTCGTTTCAGAAGCCGCAAAATATATAAAAATTTTGGCTGAAAAAGTGGCAAAAAACGACCAGAGGGCCCCGTAATCGATATCATTTAAAAAAAACAAGCACATTGAATTTTGTTACACCTCCTAGAAAGTTATCCAGTTAGGGACTTATTGACCTCAAAAAAATGTACCAGTTAGGAAGCGAGGACTGTACTGGAATTCTACAATCGGGCTCTCAGTTAGACAACAAATCTGAGAGCCCGATGAAAACTTTGTCCCGTTTGAAAACACTGTGAAGCACCTACAATCCCCTTAAACTGATTTCATTCTGAATATGATTAAATAAATGGAAACTTTCGAAGAAAACGTTGTGATTTATTTGTCTCGAACCAAAAACATACAATTTTCTAGGCTATCACCAGTCGTGTCAGGTAGATAATGTTTTGTGAATATCGGGTAAGCCATCCGGTAAGTGAGTTCACTAATAGAAAAAAATTGGGCAAGGGCAATCGAAAATTCATGCTCCTAGGTGGCAAAGGGCATAATAGAAACCTAGCTCCTTAAAACTGAAGTGCATTTTGGTTAAGATGATTTCAGCAGAAAGGTCTCAATCCTCACACAAAAACAGTTCTTCTGATCAGGCTTGTTAACGGATGGGTTTTCCATCCTTTTTTCTGCGATGTTTAAGCAAAAGATAGGGTAAAATTGGGGATGGGGATCCCGTTACAAAGCCTGCTTCTGATCAGAAGTTCTGATAGCCGAGTTGTACTATAGATCGTTATAAGAACAACTAATGGAAACCTGTAATGGACCACCTGCTGGAAAGTCGAAAACTAAAAAAATCGGGCATCAGCAAATAATAATCTACATCAGCCCCTACAACCTCAACATCTTTGTTTTTAAAAGGATCCTGCACAAATAAAACCATAGATTCTGTTCGTATTGAACAATTTCGTTTGGATAGAATATTTATTTTTCTAATTTTTCGCTTTACTCAAATTTTTCTAATGAGGTCTGGCCTTTTTAGGCTCAAAATTTAAATACTTATGAAGGCAAAATAAAAGTAAATCGTAAGGCTAGACTGTTATTGAGACTAGTGCTTTTTATAAGAAAGTTTTCGCCAATAAATAAACACAAAATTATTGCACAGTACCAAAAAGCATCATTTGCATGTAAAAAAAAATTGAAATTTCAGCAATGGCAATTTTTCTCACAAAAAATTTAGCAGTTTTCACTAGAGTTTTTTGCTCAAAGCTACCATTACGTGTAATTTTTATAAATTCATCAAAATTCAAAAATGCAGAATGAACTCTAATATTGTACAGTTAAATAGACGATTCTCTAATCATTTCGGATAACCAGGTGGTTGACCAGCTGGTTCTTGTTTGGAGGAAGGGTTGGACAAGTATTTACGATCTTTTTGCTTATTTTTCGTATTTTGATTTAGATTTGAAGTAAAGCAAGTAAGGAAATACAAGGGATGGAACACTCAACAAAATAAATACGAACCAGTCCTAAAAATATAAATTATATAAAATAAATCAATATGACTAAAATTCAGGATAATTCTAGTATACATTTTTGGTTGATTTCTTTTATCGTTTACTTTACTGTAAAAAAGACGCGAACCGCAGAAATCTAAAAATTTGAAGAAAAAAGGTACACATATTTCGACTTACTTGTATGTGAGAAGCGTGTTTTCTGAGATATTCACTTTCTTCTATAATAAGAGCTTGTCCAGTTTCTGATGAATACATGGTGATTTCATCTCCAGCTTAATAACAAAAATTATTTAAAGTAATTTCAAGAAATTTTTATTTTATAATTTTTTTGTTGTTGTTGTATTTACCTTCGTCGGTTTTGTAAGTGAAAACGGCTGATGTGATATTTGTGCTCCGGCGTTAATGCTTTTACGACAATTTTCGTGTGTGACTGAACTCCTCGTTTGATAACTTCCCAAGTGCCTAAAAATTTAAATGTATTCAAAATTCCGTTTTTTTTTAAAAGCAAAAATTCAACTGAGAATAAAAACATTTTTCAAAACTGATGCATGGAATGCATAGGGAGCGAACCGAGCAAAATGTTTAACTGGGGGATTGATAAAAATGGATTTATCAAAATATAAGGAGTGAAATTTCAGTAGAAACAAATTTAAATAATATTAAAAAAAATAATCTCTTTGACAATTTCAACATAATTTGAAAAAAAGGACTCATTTGCGAACTTTTCTTATTGAAATCGTAAATGTGACTGTGAATTTTTTTTTATTTAAAAATCGCCAAAAATTTTTTTGAAAATAGAGCAAAAAATGAAGTTTCATATCTCGAATATTGAAGAAAGTACAGTACACCAAAAGGGTTTAAAATAACATTTTCTTACCAGCAGAAGGACGAAAAATGTGCTTGAAATAACACGAATAAATTTTTAGCAATTGCTGTCTATTGATTTATTTGTTCTCTAAGGTTCCTGGTTCGCCCCCAATCATGCATATATCGAATGTTCATAATATATAAAAAACTGCAGCACTATTTATAAAATCTTTTCAAACTAAATTCACTAGAATTCTACAGAAATTAAAAAATAGGACCATTTTTTAGATACGAACCGGTGCTCTCGATTTAATCTAAAAATATCTTTATATTAAAATATACAAGATAAAAGTCAAAAATTTGTAGAAATAGGAATTGAAATTTACCTTGATCTTGAGTATATTTAAAAAATTGAAATTTCCGTTTTTTGATGAATTACTTCATATATGGGTTAATAATTTTCGGTTTACCTGGTAGCCTCCTGAAACGATGTCGAAACCGTTGTGTAAAACTGTGTCTTCCATTTTGACCTACAAATAATTAAAATAAAAATTTCTATAGAAATGCATATGCCACAAAAAAAATTATCCCGTAATTTGTTGTATAATATTTACCTCACGTTCAAAGCATCTTGTTGACCGATATTGTAATTTTGTAGTTAAATACGAGATCGACATTCTGGGCCAAAATTTTGGATTCTGTCTTTTTGGAGGCCAAAAGTCTGGCTTCAGCTGGGCAGCGGATCCCTCGACTTCGCGCAAGGCAGCGCCGAAAAGTGCCAAAAATCCAAAAAGTTTCATTTCTGAAGAAATAAAAAAATTAAGATTTTTTTTAAACTAAAATTTTTTCAAAACATGTTTGACGAAATAGGATTCGTTAAAAAGATCTTTAAAAAATATCTTGGAAGAATATGAGAAAATGTGTATTGTATATAGACAGTTATCATTCATGAATTTGAATCGACGCACTATAAATTTAGTCGAATGTAAAAAATTAAAATTTTCAGCTCATAAATTTTTAAATCAAAAAAATAATGTTTTAGAAGATAAATTAATTAAATTTAATGTTCACCGTTTAACAATAAATTAAATAATTTAATTTTTGAAATCATTTATGTTTTAATCTTAAAATTTTAGTGCTGAAAATTCCTATTTTTAAAAAAAAACGACTGAAATTTCCAAAAAATACATTGCCGTAAAAACTAATTTCGAAAACCGGTATTTTGAGCGGTAAAAGTTGATTTGTAAATATAGTCAAAAAATGAGCGAAAAATGTTTTCGAGAGTTTCATTCATTTTTCAAAAATTGAATTCTGCAATTTTTTCTCCATCCAATTCCTGTCATTTTAAAAACCGGATATCACGAAACCGAAAGTTGAAAAATATTTAAACTTTTTTTTTTTGAATTTTGAAGATAATTCTCTTTCAGACCTCAAAATATCAGAGCATTATTCGAGGCAATTTTTTCTCAAACTCGCATCAGATTTTGACAAATCATTTTTTCATCAAAATTTGTAGTAAAATATATATTTATAAAGTTTTCCTCTGAAAATTCATTAATAAAATCTATCTTCAAATTTCGCGTAACACATTTTTTATATAAACTTTTGCAGAATCTAATTCTCTAAAAAGTTCTTTTTTTCTCTCCAAAGCCCAAAAGTCCAAAAATTTGTTAAAATCTCAAAATAATATTTTTCGTGTCGGTGTGTAGCTGGCTAAATTGACGCGTCATTCTTTGGTTCACCACGTCACCAAGTTTGAATAAAAGTGAAAAAATGAGTCATCTACCTCCTTATAACAAACTAAATTAAAAAATTGAATATTCTAGAATATAATCTTTAATTTGAATTCTGTAGAAACTGAGTTTTACCGGTTTTAAATGAGCAAATATAGTATTTTTTATGATACAATTTATAGTCGCAAAAATGAAACAAGATCACTCAAAGTTGCAAAATACACCCGCGCGATGGCGCTATCTGTTTCCTGAAAAGAGGAGGGCCCCCTAGGGGGAATCTTCCTTGAAGATTTTTGGTTGAAGAAGTCGCTTTACCTATTTTTTATGGAAACCAAGCATCATTACTCGAAACTTTCGAGTCGAAAGCTATCAGGAGGAATAATTCCGGGGACTTGAAAAATATAAATATTGATCGTATCCTGATGGAGTCGATAGAAAATGTATACAGAGTAAAATATATAAATGTAAGATTTTTAATTTTAAATCTCAGCCGCCCGACTGTGGAGAGCTCGATCGAATTAAGGGGGTAGCGGTCGTACTCTTTTAAAGGTACTTTGGGGTGTAAACATAAAACACGACATTGCTAGGGAACACTCAGAAAGCATAAACTTATTGAAAAAAAAATAAAATCCAAAAAAAGTTCGAAATTTTCATTTTTTGAGTATTTTTTTTTGGAAAACATTGAAACCTAATTTTCGACCAGAAAACCTCAAAATATCGAAAAGCTGTAAGCAGATTTTTTTTCTCGGCATCACCCAAGCTTTAATTTGATGGCATTTTCGACTAAATCCGACGACTTATTTTCAAGTTTTCACTTCCGGTTTACTAAAATGCGATTTTCTAGAATTCAACAAAACATTTCAAAAGTCGGCTTCATCAAAATAAGAAAAATATATTTCTTCATCTTTTCCCAAATGTATACTGCATTCTGAAATGTAACTTAGGAGGAGATAGAATTTAAATACCGAAAACCCTGAAATTAGGCGGTTTTTCGCAGTTCAAGAAAAAACTAGTTGGAAACTCAAAAATCCGCTTCATCAAATTACAGCCATAAGTGTTTCCGTGGTTCATGCCAAGTTTGAGTGAATTCGTATGTGAGCTCTAGGAGGAGATAGATTTTGATTAGGTGTTCTAGAATTTGTTGCATTGTGGTCACCAGGGTCTGCCAAAAATTATTCTGATTAATTATTTTTGTAGATTGAGGATAGATCTATCAAATGGCTTTTCTCAAAAGTTTCGAAGCAGTTTAGTATTCTGGTAAAGTGGAGTACAAAAGTACCATTTTGCGACCGCTACCCCCTTAAAACGGTTTTTAGATCCTTATACATAATGGGATCTTCGTCGACCAAGTGAACGCTCAAACTTATTGCAAACAAATATTTGTGCGTTTTTTTGAGAATACAGTACTTAATTACAGTACTTATTTTTGCAAAAAATCTCAAATCTCCTCAAAACATATTTGAGGCTAATCTACAGAAAAAAATAATACTTTTCTGCCATTACGGTATAGTCGAATCTGCTCCGGACCGTATAATATTGAAGTGCTCTCTTGAGTGCTCTCGCGCTGATTGACCAACGAATCACGCTTCACTTCAGGCTTAATACCTCATATTTTTTCATCGTTCAAATAATATATATAGTTTATATCCTAATAGGCTATAATAGCTAATTGACATTTAATAATATGGCTGCACAGAGCCGTACGAGCGGCTAAGCCATCTTTAACTGCGGTCTTACCCGAGTTAAGAGACAAGAGTTCTAGATTATTAAACTCAAGGATTTTTTTTGGAATCAGATAATTTAGATTTAATTCTTCATAATGATATAAAATTTATTATTTTATTTCATAGCATTGTGCTTATGGAAGTTTTATATCTGACAATTGCGTCTGAAGTTCGCTAAATTTTGAATTCTAAAAGTTTTATCTTCCAATTATACATTTTACGTTGTGTAAATTTCACTATCGACCCATCCTGATGATAAATGGTTTATAAAATTGACCTGAAAAAGAAAGAAAAAACTAAGAATCGTACCCAAAAGTCGTAAACAGTTTTTTGACCAAAATTAAAACAAAAAATGTCGGTTCTGGGTAAAAGGCATTTTTCGAAAAATAATCATACAACTCTTTGGGCACTTTTTCTCCCGTAATTGATATTATAAAGGAGAATCAGCACACTGCCTAGACCCTTTGGCGCGCTATCACGTTTGACCAATAAGGACGTTGGAAATAAAATCGTTGACCAATAAGGGTGTTGAATATAAGGGTTAAACGCGAATTCACAATGGAGGGCCTAGAGATCCGCTTCTGATATCATGGAATCATTGAAATTTTGACACTATTCATCAAATTTTATCCCGGTTTTTTGTTTGTTAATTTCATTTTTATTTAGAACTTGGTACAATAAATAATTAGTGACAGCGTTAAAAACATTATATGAGAATTTTACAACAGTATGTCGAAACTTTCGACTCAAAAGGTAGATTCACCGAATTACTATAACGCAAAAATGCAGTATAGAACTTTATTTAACACAAAATCATCATTAACGGAAATAATTTATTTCCCGCTAAATTTATAAGATATTGATCTTATAATAGGAGTTAAAAGTAAATTATTTTCTAAAACGTCAACGATAAGTAAAAAATAGAGTTAACTTTCAGAATTCCAGAGTATTTCTGGACCCGTAGTATCATCTGGTAACGCGTGACCAGACCTTTTAAATCATGCGTATAACCGTAGATTTATTATCACATATATTTTTTCTTTGTTAATAATATAATTCAAATAATTTCTACAATCGTATCAGAAAATTTCTGAAAATATAATATAAAGGCTCAAATCTGAATAATAAAATAAAAATTCCTCCCATTTCACGATTTACACAATAAGTGCATTAGTAATACAATAAAGCTTAATTTTTACATTTTGAAATTTTGTAGTTAGTATTAAACCGCTAACACTTTGCCTTTGCTCTGTTTAAAAACAATCGGATGTTTTCATCAAAATTTTCACGAAATCAGCTTTTTAATCTCGAAAAGCGCCCTGAGTTGATAGTATTATTGATGACTAATTTGAGATGACACATTGAATTGATTTTTTACATCAGTCCTGGTTCTGAATCTCTGAAACTTACCAGAAGTGGAAAGATATGTATTCTAGTGTCATCGTAGGCGTAGATCCGTAAATCCGTTATCCGATTTCAAATATTTTACCGTATATTAAAAAGTTAATACTATGTTTTTTCAAAAAGTACTCAAATTACGTCGAAAAAATTTTATGATAAACTTCAAAGGTTTTTAAGACTTTTTTATGTATTAATTTCCCATCAAATTTTTTCAGTGTAATTTGAGCACTATTTGTGTACTTGAACCGAAACCTTATTTCTTAATTTGAAGGTCGAGTGATTGTTACTATTTTGGCCAACCTTATTTCTTGAATATACGGTCACATGATCATTTTTGGGCTATACTGTTATGGAAAAAAAGTCTTAGAATTTTTTTCTGATCACGGTCACAGGTTTTTGTAAGGTCGCTTTGTAAATGCATGATTCATGAATGATTATGGGTCTTAAATTGCGATTAAAAGGCATCTAGTCACGCGTGACCAGAAAATTACGCTGAGAGTTAAAAGAGCAAGTTCAAAAGAGCGAAATTTACAAATCTAACTTCGTAAGAGTATGCGTATTAGTTCATTATAGCTATAAGACCTCAACGAATATCCTTTAATTGGATTTCCCACCAATCTAGAATACTTTTCATTTTTTCTTGGTTTACTTCTTTTCAATAAATTCACATAATATTGCATTTGACGTTGTTTACCTCTCACACTTCTCCACTGAGAGGTACTGAATCTTTTTGATCGCTGTAAATGGACATCAGAGGATTCTAGACTTCTTGAAAAGACAGTAGTCAAGAAAACCATCATCAAAAAAATAAACTTCATATTTGAAAACAATTTTGTACAATTTAAATAATCTACAGCTGTTAATCTCAGATAGTTACCCTTTGAACAGAAGTTCATGTCGGTTCACTCAAATACTAACAACAAATTTGGAGCGATGCTATAACCTTGGAAATTGACATTGAAATTATTTTGAGGTTAACAGATAACTGTTATCTACTGTATTGACAAACAATTTCAAAAAGTTGTCAGAGAACATTCTGCTAAATTTTGCACTGGTTCGTTTGGGACATAAATTAAGTTGAAGATTATACTTTGACGTTCATTTTTATCGTGACGTCATAATTTCAGTTTCTTCGTCAAATTATGGCCATCTAGACTGTATTTCTATCTCCAGAGAATATTTCCATAAAATGAAAGTAATTATGACGTCACGTTTGAAACGAACGTCAAAGTAAAATCTTCGATAAACCTTATTAAAGGGGGTGGTCGAGGCAATCTGGACCTTTTGAAACTGCGCCTCAAGAATAAACGGACAACAGTTGTAACTTCATTATACTTTGTATGCAAAGACAAGGTTTTGATGAATCATTGAGATTAAAAAAAAATTTCCATGTTTAGAATAGGCTGTCCAACCTATAGAAAAGTGCCAAAAATTAATCTTAAAATTTTTTGTCAGCCTTCGTCCATGA